>JAUCMS010000145.1:14644102-14665080 GCA_032357445.1 Enteromius radiatus | reverse complement strand
GCGCTGTAGGAGGAGCAAGCACCTAAGGTGGAGAATACGCGCAGTACAAAGGCGCTTAAATGAAATCGCGTAAAAACAGACTTGCACGTTTATTGGAGAATCCCGCCCTTTGTGTCTAATATTATTGTCAAATTATAAAAAAAAAAAAACTTTATTGCATGTAGAAATATTTGTTGAGCCTCCAAATATCACAGACATTGTGAAATCATTGTATCAGCGTTACACAAAGTATTTTTAATATTTAGTGTGCTTTCTGTTTTTTTTTTTCTTCCCATTTATTGAACAAAAGCTTTTATCAGTAGTACTGTTATGTCATATGTTACTGTTTTTCGGTATCTCATGCCACGGGTGTAGTATTATTATTTTTTATTACAAAATGTCAAATTTCAGATTTTTATTACAAAGCTTTGTGACTTAACTGACCACGACACTGCATGCACGTAGCTTATTTCGTGCTTTGAAATGAAAGTATACAGCCTACAGCGTGCTCTGATTAAAAAATGAATCGCATGGGTTAACGCTCTAATTTTAACTAATAATAATAATAATAAAAATTATAATTTATTATTTTGAAAATTATTTATTTATTTATTTTAGGGCTTCAAAAGTTAATGCATCATTTAGTTCCATTTAACTGACATGAAATATTATTATTTAAAAATGATTAGTTGCAATGATTAGTAATAGTGACAGTGTTAAATAATTTATCTAGTGCCATTTTCATGCTTTATGCAGGTGTGGCTTTCAAATTTGATAATATATCATGCATTAGAGTGAAACATTAATTTGTTAAATTTTTATTTAAAAATTATAGTTTTTGGAGCCATAATAAGTGTTTATTTTAATGGGAAAACCTTTTAAATAAATACAAATGCATTTTAGCAATGACAATGGAACAAAACATGTAGTTAAAAAACAGGTGCAGGTACCAGCAGTCTTACCACATGGAAAATAATGACGATGAGTTAAATCAGAGACCTCCACCAGTGGCCTTTGACCTTAGCTCTTTTGGATAAAGGTGTGTAGGAGAATGATTGAATAAAGGCAGAGGAGGGAATGATGGAGGGGGAGTTGAATGTGGAGAGAAATGAAGGATGTGTAGGTTGGACAGAATGAAAGCTAGCCCAGCTGATTAAACAACCTGAGACTGTTGCCAGCAGCACTGAAAATGAAACAGCTCTAATGATGAATCATAAGGTTATTACATTAACTAAAGGAATTGAATTGAAATTTGTTTAGCTAAATGAAACAACAAAATCTGAAGAATTTGTAAATGTGCAGTAAAATATGAATAAAAACTATCCCAAGAAAAACTTTGGTCTTAGGATTTTTTTTTTTTAGTCAATGCTGAATGAGCTTGTGTTGTATACATGTTCTGCTCATTACAGCCAGATGGTGTAGTTATGATATCAACCAGCAGGGGTTATTGGAGCCATGGTAACCAGGCGACCCTTGACCCCTTGATTTATTCTGTCAAAAAAAGAGCAGTCCAATTAGACAAGAAGGCAGCATCATGTAATTAGCATTGTCACCACTTGCAAAGGGCAACGGATAATTAGCTAACTTGTAGCAGATTCCACACGGGCCTGATGATAACTTTAATAATTTTATACTACTACTTCTAATAACATTTGAAGATCGTAAAGATGGGCATTAACAATTTATTTCTGTTACCCTATTTCTGCTTTATTAGGTTTGGATTGTCTTTGGGAAAATGATCGGATGTCATCAAGCATCTAGAGTCTTGTCTCTGATTAATCTCTGTTGTCTGGCTCCTGGTGCGCCAAAGACTCCCTGAAAGCTTAGAAGCCTCTGGAATCTGTCCAAAAGAAGTTTTAGAGCCCAGTGCATCTGGGAAATATCCGCTCTATCATTTTCATGAAATATTAACCGATATGCTCTCGTCTGTGAACGAGCCCTGACAGAGAGAGACAGTACAATACCATTTCCGTTTCTAGATCTTTTTTTTTTTAAACAATTCTGGTGGTGTGTCTCTTGAAACCGTGGAAATAGCCGATCTTATGCCCCATCGCTGGTGTATCTACTCATGTTGGGAGATCTGATTACATATACAAAACTATATTGCCAAAATCAGCTTCTCAGTGAGTTTTCTGAACTAATTAGACTGGTTTAAGGTCATGTCCAGGAAACATCAATCACACAAGTGTCTTTTTTTGCAATAATTGGAGTCCTGTGTTTCTGCAACTAGACCATAGTTTTTTTTTTTTTTTTTTTTTTTTTTTTTTTTTTGAAGATTTTGAAATTCCCAAGCAGGATAATGTGTGGCACTCTGTTCCTAAAATATAAAAACCTGTATATATCTATAAATACTATCTATATTCATAAAATCTTTATTCATAAAATAATTAATTGCAGATTTTAATTCATTATTTTCAAATAATTCCAAAAATGTCAAATAATTCAATAATAACTTAATAAATAATTAAGAATAATTGTTACTGTGTGTGTATGTACTGTATTAAAAATAAAAATAAAATAAAATAAATATATATATATATATATATATATATACAGTAGTCAACATTTGAAATTGATAAAAAAAAAAGTTAATCTTTATGTGTATTTTATAAATTCTTTCTTCCTGTCCATGTATTTAAAATTTAACATGTTTTTTGGATAATGAAGTTGGTATACAAATATGTGTAGATGGATTTATATGTATTTTCAACCCAGTCGCACGGCAGGTCGTGACAATATCACGAAATTAGCACGAAATCTATTTATTCGTGTCAGGGTCACGAATATTTCATTATTTTCGTAACTCCAGCACGAACGTAAAACTATGATTCCATTGGATGCATAATTTCGTGCTGGATTCACGAAAGTCGAGTAAGAATCGTGTCCGTATCACGAAAAAAAAACCATGCTTAAAACGTGGCAAAAATTACTGTTTTCAAAAGTGCATAAAAGTATCAAGGTGCAGTAGATAATTTTTTTTATTTTTTATTTTTGAAGAGGTACAGTTATAAAAGGGCTGGCACCAAAACAAGTGTCCATGTTGCGAAAGATCAGCGTTTTTTTTTAATATCCCAAAACGTCTTCTAATTCTTCTCTCAAAAGACTGTCACTGCATGACACCTTGCTCAGTGCCAGTGCTCCACACCCGACTGCATCTCTCACCCACACAAGATTTCATAAGCACACATGAGTAATTTCTGGAGGCAGGAAAGAACATGTCTCTCTCTTCAAAGGATTATCTGTGTACATATGAAAGGCCAGCTCTAATACCTCTGAATGTTTTGAATACTTAGAGGTGCCAATCTGGAACAAAATCATGCATGAGGTCATAATGTGTTCTAACCGTCTGTATAGTACAAACAAGCTTGTCAAAAAACAGTTTAACTGGGAAGAGCTCTGCACCATCTTGAGTTATTGATCTTTTTGGAGGGAAACAGGTGTTTACAAGACCTTTTGCTGAATGTCTGGCATGAGGATAGGGGAGTGAAACGTCTTGGACTTCCAGCGAAGTGGAAAATAACTGACTCTCTGTTAAAACTGGATGATAAACTTGTCTATTCAGGGTGAAGTCGTACACCAACTGTTCCTCCCACATGCAGAGACAGTGAGAGAGGCTTAACTACAGGAAAACAGGAAGCTTCATTTATACGGTTAGGATATGATCAAGTTTCATTTGTGTTTGTGTGTGTGTGTCATAGGGGGGAAAAGGCAGTTTAAAGGCAATCATTTTCATAAATGATGAATATCATATTTGAGAGTTGCACCACAAGATATTTTACAACCGGAACTAACCTGCCTTGTCATTGCGAGGTCAAATGATCTGATATTTGAAGAGACAGATATTATATCAGGACAGTCTTACCTATTTTAGAATACGATAATCTTAAGAAGCGAAAAGCTATGTGTTTGTACAAATCAAATCCATCATAAAGGCGTTTTAACTTTAAACCGTTGCTTCTGGCCAAAATATGCGTTCATAGTTTCCTGCAGTGAAAAAATTAATCTCCTCTCACAACAAATCAACAAACATGTTTGTGTAGAACTTCTTCGGGAATGTTTTCACTGTTATTGCATATTTCTCTCCTGATTCAGCCAACACAGCTGCATTGGAGGAAGTATTATAGTGGATTATAGACTATTTTTGCCATAAGTAATGGTTTGGAAACACAGTGTGTATGTGTGTGTGTGTGTGTGTGTGTGTGTTTGTGAACACATATCTTTACATACACCTACTCTCTAAAACTTGCCTGTGTATATGTTCTGTTCAACCCTTACCACTGACAGTAAATCTGTGTATCTGTTGCCCTGTGTTTTCTAAACTCTGACATTTTTAATAAATGAACTGGTTTGAAGTAAAAAGATCCTGCACTCCCACATTTCTTCAAGTACTTGTGTATTATCTGAACTTGTTTTGGCTTGTACAGTAACAGGCTCTTATGTTCAGATTGTTATTCTCTTTATTACCTTCCCCCAGTCTGTAGTTTCCTTCTAACCCAGAAGACAGGATGAAACATGCTCTTTTACCTTTTTTGTTATCATCATCATCATCATCATCATCACCACTGACTTTTAACTTTTTTTTAACTTAATGTGTTGAAGTTAAACGATATTGCCAACTGGTTTATGACATATTTATAATTGTTTAAACAGGCAAGTTTGTGCTGTAAAAATGTAATTTATGAGAAATGGTTACCTAACAATAACAGCTGATGGCGCAAGGAGATAAAAATGGCATGCATAACATGGTTAACTGAGACAAAAATTAGACTGTTTTGCAAGTATGCTTTTTTAAACACAATTCACTTTCTCTCTGTGTTCACTGTGATCATGTTTATTTCAAGCAGTGGCATGATTGTTTTGATTTTTGTCTCTGGAGGTTTTGTTCATGAGTGCAGCGATTCATATTCCTCACAACAAAATTTTTCATCCTATTTTGTCCTGTTATGCTTCATTATCATTTTTTCCCATAAATGGTCATACTGTCACATGCATGGAAGTTCATTATTAGACTCATTTCATTAAAAATTTAAATTATTACAAATTATTTAAGGTCCAAATTTTGCAATAATCAAACTATTAATTACACTTTCTCAGTTAACTCCTAATGCTTATTAATAGTTAATATAGTAGTAGTTATGTTTAGTTATTGGGTAGGATTAGAGTTGTAGAATATGGTCATGCAGAATATATGCTTTATAAGTACTAACAGCCAATATGTTAATAATAAGCATGCTAATAAGCAACTATTGTGAGAATAAGTCCTCTTAATATATAGTGTTTTTAAACAACTCCCCTACACTGCAAAAAAACTTGAATTCTTTATTTATCTCTGTGTGTGTATATATATATATATATATATATATATATATGACTTGTTTTCAGATAGTACTGTACACTAAATACGTTTTGCACTATTATTAAATGAAAAAAAAAATATATATATATATAATATATTAGTGCTGTCAAAGGATTAATCATGTCAAAATAAATGTTTTCCTTTATATAATATATTTGTATGTACTGTGTATATTTATTAAGTATATATAAATACATGCATGTATATATTTAAAGAAAATACGGTATTCTTATATATTAAATATATTTAGATATAATATCAAATATAAGAAAAAAAAAATATACAAATACATTTACATGTAAATACTTTCAAAATGTAAACTGTACGTGTGTGTTTTAATATAAACATAACAAATAAACACAGCATAAACACATATTATGTAAATGGATGTGATTAATTATGATTAATCATTTGGCAGCACTAATATATATACACACACACACACACACACACACAATTGGCAATTTAAGTTTGTTATATTTATGCTTAAAACAAATGGAATGCTTAAAGGGTAAAAAATTTTGTATATATTGCTATAATAAAATCATATAATAATAAATGTGTAAATAAAGTAACATTTTTACAGTGAAACATAAAAGACAACAAAGACAACAACAACATTTCAAATCCTCCAAAAGCCACAACAAATATAAATGGAGTAGTGACTCACCACGTCTGACCATGTTTCCCTCAGTGTGGATTTGTTTTTGTTGTTTATGTGCTGTATTAAGTGCCCAGGGTCTGCTCGTATTGTAATGGAGAACAGGAGGTTGCAAGCATTATCTCTCTGGTCTCTCCTCTCTCGATCTTTCCTTCTTCTGTACTGTGGGTTGAGTCTCCACAGACTACCATGATGTGGGTGTTTTGTATAATACCCACAAGCGCTCAAACCCTCCCTCTCCTTTCACTCCCTTTTCGGGTTTATCTCTTTCCCAAAGTTCCTGTTTGCAAAAACTGCAGCAGCGTTTTAATGTCTGCAATGAATCAATTTATAATTATAAAATATAATTTTGCTGAACCCCGTGCATGCATGTACTGTATGTGATGCTGTCCTGTCATGCCATCTACAGTGTGTAGGCTGTAATCTCTCATAAGGCACTTTACACTTGTGCATTCAACCGCATGTGCTTTTCCAGCTCTGCCAGATGATGACTGAACATAAAACATGCTGCGTTAACATGAACCTCAGGAATCCCAGCATAAGCACTCAGTAGGCGGGATCACATCCGCCCTACACAAGGGCAGTGACAGTTAAGAGGGACATGATACTTCAGACCTCCCAAGGGTCGGCTTTTAATGGGGCCATTCCAGCTCTGGAGTCCAGTGCCATCTATTACAGCTGTGACCTCCAAAGGATGTGAATGGTGTAGAGGATACTCTTTCTAAAACATCTGTGTCCTTGTGCGGTGATGCTTTCTTCATTAATGTGAATCGTTTATCACCTATTACCCCACAGGACTTTCTCATTTTAGATTTTGGGTTCCAGAAAAGAATACTAGGCATAATAATATAAAGATCAGTTTTGGCAATGTGCTGCTTACATCTTTTTGCTAAAAGACATCAGTTTGTCTATAACATTATGCATCAGGAAAATAAAATCTTGCATCCAATATTGAGATGCACAATGTATTATCTATTTTATTTTACCTTATTGTTTCAGTCAATATTGTATAATTTTCCCTGTTTTTTATTTCACATATTGATTGTTTTCTGTTATTGAACACTCACTAAATCTAAAATATAGAATAAATTATATATTTTTTGTAATGAACATTAGAATATTTTGATGGCATTTCTTTTAAAACATTTATTTGAGTTTATTTATCTAGAAAAAAAGTATAGTATTGTTTTTTTATATCATACAGACCTATATTGTTAATATTGATGCTTTCTCTAAGTATCATAAATTGTTAAGTCTAAATCATAAACAAACTGTGTTTTTCGTTCATTCATCCATTCATTTATTCATCATTTAACCATTTTATCATTGTTCAGTTTAATCATATAAGAAGTTATAATAATCATTATTATTATTCATATACACATTTCATTGATTTGTTAATCGATAATTTCTATTATATTGTTGTTTTTCATATTTTTCCATTGTTGGTTAGTCTTATGACTATGTGCTCAAAGGCTGTCTGCCTTCATGAATAAGAGATACGATAGATTGATTATGGAAAGGTTGATGGGATGTTGTTTTGAAGCAGCTTTGGCATAACAATACCTGTTTAACTTGTGCTGGTCAGAGGAAGTCTGAAAATGAAAATATGCACAACTAAGGCTATTCAATATCCTCTGCTCCTTTTTATCATCACCACTTTGTTTCCTGCTTTGTTTCTCTGACTTTTCCTATGCTTCTTGTCTGCTAAAAGACTGTTCAAGGAGTAACTCACCCACAAATACTCCCCCTCAAGTTGTTCCAAATCTGTATAGTTCTTTGTTTTGGGTCAACATAGTATTTATTTATTTTTTCCTACTATGGAAGTCAATGGTGACATAAAACAGCCTGGTTACATACTTTGTTTTTCAGAATATCTTCCTTTGTGTTCGGGTGAGTAAATAATGGCAGAATTTTTGTTTTTGGGTGAACTATTCCTTTAATACCAGACAGGACTTATTTGGCATGGAAGCGCATCTCAAGAATAAATAACTTTTTACTACAGTTAAAAATGTATTATTATTTCACAATACTACTATTTGATGGTATTTTCGATTAAATAAATGCAGCCTCGATGAGACGCCATAATGGTGTCTCTATTAAAAATGACTCCAGATTATATAAGAATTTGTCCCACTCCAACTGTTTAAGAGAACCATCTCAGTCTCTGGGTGGATTGCTGTTGAATAAGTTGAGTGAATCAGTCACTAGTGTAATCAGATGTGTGAAGCGGTGATGTTTAGGGTAGAATTAACCGAGTTAATGGTGCGTTCTACTGGGAAGTGGAAAGGGCTGTGCACATTAAACTGTATTGCACTTGACAGGCAAACACTTGTCAAAAGTCCCTCTTGTGCTGCTGATAGAGGCTCCATGATGCTATTTATTAATTTTCTCCCGTGTCTGTGTGCTTCATAAACCTGTAAAGAGTTTTATGTTTACCCTTGTCCTTCTGTTTCTCTTTTATTTATCTCCATGCTACACTTGTTTCTTGCTCCCTCGGCCCATGGTTATGCAACAGAGCGACTGAATTAATGATCAGTGTTGATGCAGGGCAGACAAAACAACTCTGTCTTTTCTGATGCAAACATCTGAAATGACACTGAAAGGCACAGGAGGCTACCGTATGCTCAGAAGAATGACATTATGAAACTGTGCACATTAATTCACTGTAGTACATATTGATGTACGATCATGTTTTCATGCTTTTTTAAATATAAACATTAGTTTGGAGAGTACTTCATTTAATCTGTAACATTACCTTGTACAAACAGCAGTTGCGGTCTCGTGTGCATTATGGGTAAAGCATTTGTTGCAAATGTTTATCCACTGTAGTCTCAGTTCAAAAGAAAGGGTGCATGTGCAAATGTGTGGTGAGTTTATGAAAAAAAATTCCGGTTCTAGTCATGTAGGAACTTATAACAGCTACAGGGAAATTTTAATTTTTAATTTATTTTTTTCATTTTCAGTACTTGACCAAGTAAAAAAAAAAAAAAAAAGACAAGCCAGAGTAGATTTTATTTTTTTTTTTATTAAAATGTTATTCACACTTACAAAAAAAAAAATAAAATTTAAGAGAGCAGTACACTGAAAGGTGTATAGGTTTATTTTTATAAGTAAAATTGGAATGCACCAATATTACATTTTCTAGCTGATACAGCAAATTTTGGTTTAATAAAATAAAAGGCTAGAATCAGTCATTTTAAGTGATATTTGTCACGCCGGCACAAACCCTGGAACCTGAATCAGCCATAACTGAACACTCACAAACACGAATCCCGTACAAAACAGAAACATATGTTTATTTCAAGAATATCTGCTTACAATATTAGGCATATTTCAGGTTTTTTACAGATTTTGGCGTGCATGTATTTAAAATAGTGCCATTATAGTACATTAAATTTAACACAATTTAATTCGTATTTTATAATAAACACAAAAAAGTTAAATTTTGATTAATTTTTAATTAGTGTTTTATTGGCAAGTCTGTTATTACGATCTGTTTGGTTCACAGTTGTGCAGAAAGTTTCATTTGATTTCACTAGGTGTCAGCTAACGTGGAAAAAAAATCAACAGGATTATGACCTTATGGGGTTAATAAAAGCTGTTAACTGAGTGTTAGATTATATCAAAGTTAATCAAATACTAAATACTAACTGATTAAAGTGAATTTGATCCTGTACGGTACCAGTAAAACTGTGTCCTTAACACTTTTTACATTTCCTGTACAAAACAGCAGAAGGATGGTTTGAGAAATTCACTGTAAAAACATACGATGACAATGTTTTAGGTATTATAGGATATAAGAGCTGTGCAATGTGTGCATTAAAGGGGCTTGTGCATTTTAAAATTCTACAAAATGTACATAATTTACAGTTTGTAATTATGTAGATATAACAGGCAGCTACTTTTACTACTTTTTTAACTTGTTTACACCGCTACATATACTCAAGTACAATTTTGATACTTTATTTTAAGTAGCATGTCTGCATAATATACTGTCATTTCAATGTAATTAGACAGGTATTACATATATTTAAGCTGTGTACTAATGGGTTAAATCAAACTAAGGTGCCGCTGGATAAAGTGTACAGTATAGCTACACAAGATGAAGTACACTGAAGTGCAATCTTTATAGTAGCTTATGCAGTAGCAGCCTATTCCATCTAAATAATTACAAACTGTAAGTACAAATTGTTTTATAACTTAGTTACATGGTAAGTTCATTTTATTTTATACAAGTATAACAGCTACTACTAAGTACATAGGTAATTACTCTGTATTACCTTAAAATAAAGTGTTACCTTTTTTTTCTATTAGTCAAAACTTGACAAATTATTTGGGCTATAGAATAGTTCAAATGGTAGGTTTTTAAAAGTAATTTTATATTACCAGTGACTTTATGTTACCAGTCATTGATTTTGTTAAAATGAACCAAAAACTAAGCTAAATGTTTTTCTAATCTAATATTAGAATTCCAGCTGCTGATTCAATTTACTTTTTAGAAGAAAAATGTCTATGCAGTGTTAATGCAGTGAGTGACCTGGTACTCAGACTCAACATTAGCTGCAGTCCCACATCCTTGTGTGTCCACATTTGTATTTGTGTGCATGTACAAGGTTATACCTGGAAACTGATCATTTTAAACCTTTAGACAAGATGACCTAATCACAGCATGTGTTCACCTTCAAGAAGTAAGTGTGACTTTCTCCCTTTTTCTTCTGTGTCTCTCTCTGTTATTCAGAGGGTCTTTTATTAGCTGTTTGGCAGTGACACACACTGGCTCACCTCATTCCCATCTGTTCTACCCTTAATGCAGCTCACGGTGTTGAGGGAGAGAGGGAAGTGACCCCTGCTCACCTCTACTCGATACTCTACAAACACATCCATGCTCCTGACCACATCCTCCTGCTGAACATCCCCAGGGGACAAACACTGAGCTGAAGGCCACAACAGGTCAAATAACTGCTGATCTAGAGCCAGTGTGATGCTCCCTGCCACAGATTCAAAGACCTTTAGCACTGCCAAATTTAGTTCATGTCCCTCTGCTGAGGTTAATACACAGCTGACTCACTGCTAGCATCAACTGTGATCAAGGATACCAATAAAAAATCTGAGCTGACTCAAGAAGTTGTGTTGGAAGTAGTTTTTTTTTTATGTTGTATTTTTTGGATGCTCATTGTCTTCCACAAAGTTTTCACATGTAATACACGAAAGATTTCACAATCTCACTGTTCTTTATATATTTCTGATCATACAAATGTAGTCTTGCTGGTTATGAGAGACAAAAACCCCAAAAAAGTTTTTTTTTTGGAGTTGTGATGTCGTCAGCCAATCAGCATGTGTGGCTCTAAAGGGATCAGTCACATGACTTATACTTAAACTTCTACATAAACTTATGATTAAAAGATACACATACACAGAATAAATCCTTTACACAATCTGACATGGCTGTGTTCGAAATGGAAATGGAAATTACGTGCTTGTTTCATCTGGCCAGAAGAAAACTAGACCCCAGCTGAGCCTGATTTCTGAGTTTTGGTTTCTTGCTGCTGTCTCCTCTGGCTTGCTCAGTTGGGGAAACTTAATTTCTAGCAATTATTATCGATTACAAAAATCTGTTTCAAAATGAGCTGATCTAGGCAACGACTTATCTCCATTTAATAATGAGCTGAAAATTGAGTGTTTAATCATGCCTTTATACATTACTGACACTCTATTCGCCAATTCAGTACTGCTTAGTACTTTGACACAATCTGTATTGTTAAAAAAACTATGTAAATAAAGGTGACTTGACTGGACTTGACTTAGCAAACCTTGATTTAGCACTTGTGTGAGTTCAAAATTATTTGAGTTGTGATCTGATGTGCCTTTAGAAATAATGTAGGAAATACAGGGTTTTTGATTATTTTATTACTGATACATATTTTTTTTATAATACAGTGAACTTTAATTTAAAGCCACCATTCCAAACATTCAAAGTAATAAGAGATCTCGGCCTCCACTCAGATGCTGATTATTTCATAAGAATGCCACAGTTTTCATGCCAAGATGCCAAGGAACATTGCTTTCTTTGAGTGCGTTATGCTATGTGTGTGAGCTGACACTGTGTGTGTGAGCCTGTACAGATGTAGATAAACCATCAGGATGGGCAAAGATTCCCCACTGAACTCTGTGACTCTAGGTTTGGCTTGCGGCAGGCATTAGGACATGATCTGGATCTCTATTGATTCCCTCTCTTTTTGTCTCCCCTCAGGACACATGTGGTATTGAGTTCCCCTGTGAAGGGATCAGACAGCAGGCAAAGAGTCAGCTCAGGAAGCATATGGCTGAGTTTCTAATTACTTTACTCCATATTCACATTGTGTTTGCTTGAAAATCTACAGGCCTCCAATGTGTTTCAAGTCTGCCTTTTACACTATTTTCTTACTAGTATCTAGATTATTAAAAAGTCAAAACACCGTTAAGCGCTATCGGTTACTTTAAAGAAACATATTTCAATAATAATAATATTTCATTTTACCCTTACTCCTTTATTAGCTAAGAAGTGGTGAATTATGGTGAAACACTGTCCCCTTGTGGTCACACTGTGTCAACAACACTGGCTAAGCGCTGCAGCAACATTTATATTATTTAAAATATATTAATTTTAAATATATTAATTTTGTGTTGCACAAAAAGTGCACAGAGGTACATATTTTTTTTCTCTTAGTGTTGGTCTTGAACACATCATTCTGCTGAATAAGTAGTTCATGACTGATGGTTTGGATTTCCTGTTCAGTGCTGCCTCTCTCACAGCATGATGACTAACTAACTCTCAGCACGTAACAGAGCTCCTCGTTGAATTCATTCGTTTTTCAGTTGTCTGAAAACCATTTAATGCCCCCCATTGTTGTTATATGATATGTAGAATATATTTTGTTTATCTTTCTCAGACCCCCTAGCACCACCTTGTGGCTTCACACTTAAAAACATCTGTGGTCTAAAAAATAGCAGTGTAATTTTTGTGATACAATAACAATACACTGCAATAACAGCCAAGCATCTGTCAAGCTCTCTCTCTCTCTTTCTCTTTGTGATTATTTTTGTAAGTTGATAGTTAATTGATTAATATTCAGTGAAGAAGTGAAGACCCCTATTGTGATGTCAAGAAAATTGATAGGTGTTCTGAGTTACTGTCATTACATACAAGAAAGGCAATAGTTACACTGCCAGTGTGTACAAAATATCATTTAAAAAATGATTGATGGGGCACCCTGGACTCTCAGGTATAGATTTCACAGCATATTTTATGAAAAATGGAAGTGGCCTGCTGAATTATTCTGAATGTCCACTAAGAGGCGCTGTTGATTTTTATTAATTTTTTTTCTTGTAAAAAAAAAAAAAGAATAAAAACACCTAAGAAGAAAAGCACATCAGTGCACTTCAGCAAAGTCAACAATATGTGATTTTTAAATGGAGAGGCCATTAAAAGGCAACCTGCAGTTAACTTGGGTTGTTAAAAGTAGCTTTACTGAAGGATAAAGACTGGTGATCGACCTTTAGATGCTGCTAGTAATTAGATGACGGCGTCTAAAACCCTTTTCTTCCCATGCAAGTCATTGAATGCAATGCAGTTATGAGGAAATCTGCTGCAACAGGTGCTATTAAAGTCATATATGCATTTTGTCATGTTTAAACTATATCCATGTTAGCCAAAAACCTGCTAAAAAAATTATGCCGTAAATCAGACTCTCATTCAAACTGCCCAAACAGCACACCCACGTCATCTCCAGCGAAGGCATCACAGCAATCAGTGATAATAATAAAAGCACATACAATTTGAAGATTAGACAAGCCACAGACACACAATCAGCACCTTGGCCCTGAATGTCAGCCAAAGAAACTGAATGCTTTCTGGCTGAATAGAAAAGCGCTTACAGAGACAAAACAAGGCTCACATAGCAGTGCTGATGATATAACGGTGAAAATGGCTAGCTGCTTCAGATTCCTTGGTCTACTGATCCCAAGACCACACTGAAAAAGGTGTTGTGACAACTCCGCTTTAGGTGCTGTTTGAGAACGTGTGCGATTTTGACAAACAATTGTGAAGCACTATCGCAGAAAACAGTCTTACTTGTGCTTTTTGCTTTTATCTACTAAACAAGGGAGGAGGAACACTTGTAGGCACTGGCTACAGAACACTTAAAGGGATAGTTCACCCAGAAATAAAATTCTGTTATTAATTACTCGCCCTCATGTCATTCCGAACAAAACCTTTGTTCAAATTAAAATGTTTTTGATCAAATCTAAAAGCTTTCTGTACCTTGTTTACAAGCAAATGGATACTCTCGTAAACTGTTGAATTAAGTTTTCACTCATAAATAATGTTTTTTTTTTTTTTTTTTTTTTTGTAGCTTCATAAAATTAGGGGTTCAATGACTATTTTAACAATGTCCTTACTACTTTTCTTCGCCCTGAAAGTGCCATGCAGGGACAGAAAGCTTTCGGATTTCATTTTAAATTTCATCTTCATTTGTGTTCTGAAGATGAATGAAGAGATTAAGGGTTTGGAACAGCATGGGGATGAATTAAAATGTTTTTTGGTCGAACTATCCCTTTAAATATACTATCCAATTAATCATGTATCTGTAAATAGGCATAATGTTTTGCAATTTATCAGGCGAAGTCTGTTCCCTATATCTAGATCCAGGAGAATATTGTGATGAAAGGAACTTTGCAGTCAAGGTGAATTGACTATTTGTCATCCAGTAATGTGTATCTCTGAGTGGAAATTCAAAACAAAGAAAAAAAAATGTAAAAGGCAGGTCTTTGTAAGATTAGGAATTGATTGCAGACATGTTTTTACAATGCAGTGAGTGCAATGTTATTTTGGACATTCGTGACTTTTTAGTTCTTTAACACACCATGGCAGTGATAATATAATAACTTGCTTGTTTTGTGTCATTTTATCTTGTGTGCAAATTTTTCACCATAGTTTTTATTAGCAAATACACATACTTTTGCTAAAATCTATCCATAAAGTAGAATATAAAGAAAATGTGAGATTGTATAGTATTTGGGCTAGATTGCAGCCATCTGGTGTAAACAGAATAATAAATGGACTTTTTCTCGAGTCAGAATCATGTTATGATGATGATGGCTGATAGATGTGTTGAAAAGTTCTATGCATCCACCCACTGCGCAAGAATTCTTGATCTTAAGGTTAGAAAATAAACATTTCAATATTTATTTAGACATTATTTAACTATTATTTATCGAAGTTTGGACATGTCTATAAATCATTTTGAGCAAAAATTCTTAGTCATAGACTCCCATTCTTTTGATTGCGTCTGTCAGTGTAAGAGAGTGTGTGTGCAGATGGGTGTGGATATTTTACACTCTGGATTAACTAGTATCAAACCTTTATTTATGAGCGTGTTTGTTCAAAAATACAGCAGATATATAGATTTTAATAAACTTTTTTTTCCAGTTCATTTCCTTTGATTTTGTTAATTTTGACTGTGAACAGCCAAGTTGTGGCATTTTTATTTTGTTTTTATTTTTTTTTATTTTGTAGACCCCTACAAAGTATACATTTGACTCAATATAAGAGTACAAACTGCTCATAAAAACATCACAATAATCCACTCGACACCAGTCAATCAATTATCATCTAGTAAAGCGAAAACCTGTCGCTTCAGGCTAAAATAAGAGTCCTCTATCCATAATATTGCTTTCTCCAGTAAAAAAAAAGGTGTCTTTTAGAGAAATAGGCCTCAAGGTCATCAATATGCAATATTAATATTTACACGTGTCTAAAACAAACATGTATTTGGATTTTGATGTGAGAGGACAACTGGAGGAAGCATTATTATCAATTATATACTGATATTTTGACGAAAAGGCCTTAAATATGAATTTATTATATTGTTATTTTGAATTCATGTGTTATGTGATATACTGGAGTCGTGTGGATTGCTTTGTTTGGTTTTTATGATGTTTTAATCAGCTGTTTGGACTCTCATTCTGACGGCACCCATTCACTGCAGAGGATGCACTGGTGAGTATTCCTAAATTTCCAAATCTGTTCCGATGAAGAAACAAACTCGTCTTGAGATGCCCTGAGGATGAGTACATGCTTTCTTTGTTTATTTAATTTTGTAGGTTCTACAACTAGAATGAAACGAGACCTGAATATGAAGAAATCATTCCAAAGAGAAAGTTATTACATATTTTTTTAAAGATTATAAAGAATATATGCACCAATGAATTATTCACAATGAATGTGTATTCAGAAAGCAAATAGGGGTCACTTTTGATTTCAGGACTGAAAACATTATAAAAAAGCAATCAGCTAAAGTTTTGATAAGCTGACAGTCACTCAGTGTCCGTTACTGTTTACTCCACCATGGGGTGGTATTGCATATAATGTACTCAGCATCTCATATCCATATTACATTTTTATGCTATTTTGATTGTACCCTGTTCTGCATAATGTGTTATTCCACATAACTCTAACGGTAATTGTAACTCTCTCACACTATTACAGCCCCCCTGAGCACTCTACAAAGGTTTTATTCATTATTGGCAAAACCATGTCCTTCCCCGCAAGCATGCCATTGTGGCTTGCATTTAATAGAAGCAAACTTATCTGACTGAATGAAATGAGCTTGTGGTAAGAGAGGGAACAGTGCATGTTTATCTGTGAAAGTGACTCCCGCCAGGGACATTATATGCAGAGGGGGAACTCAATGAGCTAAAATGAGTTAAGTTGCTGTTGGCACTTTTAGCACAAATTGTACTATTTATCTGTATTTTTGGTCTCAGTGCTCTGAACTCTTGCATGATTTAGTCTCACTAAGCACCTTATAAACTATTAAAAGTAAATATTTTAATTTTCATCTCGCTTGATTGTATGTTTTAAAAAGAATTGAGTAATTATGCGTATTTGGATTTAAAATATGCATCATTTTATGCAATTTAATTTAATTAAACTATGTGACTTTTAGCCCTCTAGTGGTTGAAGAACAAATCTACAAGGACTATTGTTTTGTTATGCGAGTTTTGGCTGTTCTGTTCTGTGTGCACATTGTTTTAGTAATGTGAATGTAACTAATAACATAAAAAAAAAAAAAAAAAAAAAAAAGAAAGAAAGAAAAAGTCTGAAAACAAGGCATATGGGCAGGTAAGTATATTCTGCATTTGTTTCAGTTGTTTTAAAATAAAGTTACAAAAGATTAGCGACACTGACTTACAATATAGCGTTTGCTTTTTATATCAGATAACAATGAAAACTATAACTTGGCAAGGCTGTTCATAAGCAAACAGATCAATGTTTGGAAATTGACTTTGTTTGCAGTATAAACATTCTTTAGTGAATCTAGTCAGTGCACAACAGAAGCCATGCTGTGCTAAGTATTAATTTGTGTTGTATTATCTGTGCTATCATGTTCCCTTTTTGCTTTCAAACTCTTATTGGTTACTTCTACTACATATAGCTTGACCTTTCTTTTACTCAGCGAATGAAATATTTGCTAATGTTTGATAATGTTAGGAAAGGAAAGGAAAGG
Organism: Enteromius radiatus; assembly: GCA_032357445.1. NCBI lineage: Eukaryota > Metazoa > Chordata > Actinopteri > Cypriniformes > Cyprinidae > Enteromius > Enteromius radiatus. The sequence goes on along the minus strand of JAUCMS010000145.1, from coordinate 14,647,535 downwards.
ACGTGACCAGGATGTGGCCAGGTATGGTTTCCTATAATAGGAATTTGTGCTCTGCATTTTAAACACACACACACACGCAGTGGGCAGCCAATGCTGCGGCACCCGGGGAGCAGTTGACTTGCTCAAGGGTCTCACCTCAGTCTTGGTATTGGGAAGGAAGGGACGATGCTGATTATTCCCTCGACCCGTCTACAATCCCTGACAGACATGAGACTTGAACCCGCGACCCTATTTTAGGGTATGATACTGGAGATCAGGGGGCTATCTCAATTTACACACATTTATTTTTTACCGAAGCGCCACTTAAGTCTTCTGTCACTGCAACTTCCGGAACAAGCGAACACACACACACAAACAATATTGTATGCCTGATCAAAAATATATTTAAAAGATTCTTTTTGCATCATTACTAGCAAAATGCCACCCACAAATCAGAATGCATTTTTTTATTACGTGACCCATTGATTATCCTCAGCAACTGCTCATGTAACCGCCATCCGCGCATCACTACTGCACAGATGTCAAAAGCATCACTGGGGTGTAAAATTGGAAAGTTAAGTGGACAAATGGGTTGAAATTTTTATTTGTAAATTGTGTGATAAGGATGAGTTTCATACAAGATCTGGCAACCTTGGAATATATTGAAGTGATTATTCATATAATGAGGTTAGAGTTTTACCAGAGGTGAATGTGTTTTTTTTTTTTTTTTTTTTTTTTTTTTTTTGCAAGATTAAAAATTAGAGGAAAAATATTTAAATGGGAAGATGAAAACATGAAAAACATTAGATATTAATATCACTAGAAGAACTTTGTTCTTGACTTTGAGTGAACCTTGGCACAAAGTTCTCTGTTAGCTGGGAATGTATTTACAAAAATGAATCATACGTAACGTCAAATTAACAGCTGCAGTTTTCAAGCTTTCAAGCTCCAGCGGATGGCTCCTCGAGGGCTGTTGTTCTCCATGACCAGCCTGTAATGCATGATTGCTTTTCATGATTGCATATATGTAATAGACGCATCATGTATGATATTTTATGTGATTACTTCTAGTGCTTATTTCCTTTCATTTGCTTTAGACCTGCTTATGTTAAGCATAATTCCATAGGTTTCAGAAGAGCTTCCATTTTTGTTTGAGAAATTTGTTTCTGCTTGTCTTATTTGTATCAGAGTGACTGTAAACACTTCTGCTTGTTCTGGTGAAATGCTGCTGATTTCAGCCTCAGGCTGCGCTGCGGAGCACTGCAGTTTCACAATCGAGGTGGCTCCGACTGAGTTTGATTGAATTACAGTCAGCAATACAGTGGACAAGTCCCAGATGACTACAGTAAATCTAATCACCTGCTTGTGGAAATGAAAAGGCATGGCACTACCTGCCAGTGTCTGTGTGGGTGTGTGTGAGTGGGTGGGGGGTTGAAAGAGAGAGAGGCCACCACTGGTATAGTGTGTGTGCAGCACAGGAACATAATAAATACAGTAGAATTGGAGCAGCGGGAAAGACAGGTGTTAAATGGACATCGAGGGATTTGAGAAAGGGAAGAAAAGAGAGTGACAGAAGTATAATAGAATAAGGAAAGCCAAGGAAGGAAGCCTAGAATAAGGCAGAAGGACAGAATGAAGCTTGAGTGGGTGAATGGGGATAAAAACGACTGGCATGATGGCCGTTTGTTGACTGTGAGAGACCACACTGACTGCATATAAAACCTTCAATCATTATCTCTCACCTGTAAACAGAAAAAATGCTTAAATGTAATGATTGAAGTCTTGCTTGATGGAATGGGGAAGCAGCGGGAGGTTTTTGTCTGTACCTAATGTCAAAGGGGTCAATCACATAATGACTGATGTGACTTGTCATTTATTTGGGGATACATTCAGCTGTGGATTGTCGGGTTAGGCGCCATTGATTTTAAGACTAAGGAAAATGAGATGGTGAAGGTTGGACTGCAAAAAGGAATCATGTCATTTTCAACTTACAATTTTCAAAACTCTTATGGAGTTTTTGTCTATTGAAAAGGGATTTCTTTCTTTGTTTGAAAAGATGTTTCTATTGGTATTTTGTAAAACAACATATCATTCCATTGAATACATGTACTTCTATCCCCTCACTGCTCCATTTCATTAATGTCAAAAATTAATTATGCCACTTATCTGACTAAGATCTAACACAACAAGATAACAGGGAAAACATAATACTGTACTGCATTAAACACCAACAAGAGTTGCTTGCTGTAAAACATAAATTAATGCTTGATGTCCTTTTTTATTTTCCCATGAAGTCCCATGCAAAGTATTCAGGGAAATGGAAGTCCCTTACCCGGTTATTATTTATATAGTTTGTGTAATAAATGGAATAAGTAAATGTCTCTTTCACAAATGTAAATGGCTGGCATACAATTTAATTTAATTTAAATTTTTATTTTATTATTAGAAATTTTCATTTTAATTTTTTTTTTATTTTATTATAACAGTTTAAGTATACAGTACAATGTGAGTACAGTGCCCTGTAATATTGACACCCTTGGTACAGTAAATCTGTAATCTTCAGAGATATTTTACTCATAAAAAATTTTTAGGGGTGCCAATAATTGTGGTCAACAAGTATTGAAGAAAAACATTTCATCACAAGAATTTTTCTCTATTTTCAGTTGCTTTAATGCACACAATTCTAACCTATCATTGAATTAAAACGTTGAAAAAAAAACTATCATTGAAAAAAAAAAACAAATAATATATTTATGATGTGCAGCAAAAGATAATTGAGCTTCACCAATTAGTGAAGTGGCTTTAAGAAAAGAGCTAGAGCAGTGAAAATGACCATTTCCACCATCAGGGAAATAATTAAGAATTTCCAATCAACATAAAATGTTAGGAAGCTGCCTGGAAGAGGACGTGTGTCTCTATCCTCCTAATACACGGTGAGGAGTAGAGTTTGAGTGGATAAAGACTCTTCAAGGATCACAGCTGGAGAATTGCAGAAAATAGTTGAGTCTCAGGGTCAGAAAACCTTTAAAGAAAATAGTAAATCAGCCCCTACATTACATTAGCACGTTGTTCAGGAGAGTTTAAGAGAAATTCTCCTCACTCATCCAAAAACAATCTCCAGAATGTTCAGTTGTCAGACAGGACTGGAACTACAAATGGGACTGGCTTCTATGATCTAAAATGAGAATTTTAGCAGCAAACACTCAAGATGGGTTTGGTGAACACAGGGATAAAAAGTACTCCATGTGTAGAATGAAATATACGGCTGTATTTGTGATTTTGTGGGTCTATATTTCTGCTGGAGGTCCTGGACGTCTTGTTTGGATGCATGGCTTCACGTATTCTATCAAATACCAATAGATAACATTTAAAAATGTCTGACTCTGTTAGAAATCTTATAATGGGCCATGGTTGGGTCTTCCACAGGGACAATAATCCAAACACAAACATCAAA
>JAUCMS010000145.1:14610457-14627481 GCA_032357445.1 Enteromius radiatus | reverse complement strand
GGTGGAAACACTAATACTCCGGTGAAGGTTCCCGCTGCTGTGAGCCGGAGAGAGCCACGGAGGTGTGGCTCGTGACAATAATGTGCTAATTTATCTTTATAATATGATATTAGTAATCTAGTAATTAGTTTAAGTAATAAGCAACCACTTAGTGATATTTTAGTAATTACTAATAATAATAGCCATGAATGCAGTGTACATTTGTTGACTGAATTTAGGACTGGATGTGCTCAAGATGTATATACGGCGATAAAAGTTCCATTCTATATATATAAATATATATAAAATGGAAAAATGTAATAACAAACAAAATTGTGATGCTACGGATTATACTACTAATAACAATATAAAATGCACTAGGATTAATGAGCTGCTGGGTTCATGAATATTTTATTGTCAGTAACGTAATGGCGCTGTAATGGGGAATTTGTTTGATTACTCATTACAGAAAAAAATAATGCCGTTAGTAACACTGTTTATTTATAACGCCGTTATTCCTATCACTTCATTCAGTGTTACTGTGATCTCAAAATGAACCTGTGTAATAACAAAGTAATGTCAGGCTGATGAAAACAAAACTACTTTACAATGAGACATTTACCTTTCTGCAACAATGTGCTTAAAACCCAAAATCCCATTCATCTTCTCTCCGGAGTTTATTTGTCAAATCTTTCGAAACAGATACACTATGCCCTGACTTTGCTAAACAACGGCTAAGTTGGTTAAAAAATGTTTCATTGCCAAATTCTTGAAAGTACTTCTACACTACTTGAACTAATCAAAAATTACTACTATGGATTATTTTAGGATGTTCTAGAATAGTTGGAATGAGCAGATTTCCCCTCATGAAGGATGTTAAGTGTACAGTGCCTTGTATTTTTGTTGTTTTGTTTTCAAATTACATTCTTGTTTCAGATCAAATGTTTTTAGAATTCTGTGTAATTCTCAGAGAGAGCTGGTTGGTTTCATCCTGTACAATACATAGAGACAAAAAAAAATACCTTAAAAAAACCTTAAAACCATGAGTGCTGAAATAGTGGGCAGTTACTGATGCGCTTAACAGCCCTGTCAGGCACATCTCAGCAGCTGTTGTACCATTGAGTCCTTACCATGTGAAACACAATAGATCCCATGTTCTTCATGTTATTCTAAATTGTTACTCTAACCAACCGTGTAGTGGAGATAAACTAGCCATTGTTATTCTGTATGTTGTTTTGTGCTGTATTTTTTCTTGTGTTGCGTGCTTTGCTCACATTTAGATTTACATATAGTTAACATAGTACATAGTTTACATACACTGCTCAAAAAAATAAAGGGAACACTTAAATAACACAATGTAACTCCAAGTCAATCACACTTCTGTGGAATCAAACTGCTCACTTAGGAAGCAACTCTGATTGACAATCAGTTTCACCTGCTGTTGTGCAAATGGAAGAGACAACAGGTGGAAATTATAGGCAGTTAGCAAGACACCCCCAGTAAAGGAGTGGATCTGCAGGTGGTGACCACAGACCACTTCTCAGTTACTATGCTTTCTGGCTGATGTTTTGGTCACTTTTGAATGCTGGCAGTGCTTTTACTCTAGTGGTAGCATGAGGCAGAGTCTACAACCCACACAGGTAGCTCAGGTAGTGCAACTTATCCAGGATGGCACATCAGTGTGAGCTGTTGTAAGAAGGTTTGCTGTGTCTGTCATCGTAGTGTCCAGAGCATGGAGGTGCTACCAGGAGACAGGCGTGTACATCAAGAGACGTGGAGGAGGCCGTAGGAGGGCAACAACCCAGCAGCAGGACCACTACCTCCACCTTTGTGCATGGAGGAACAGGAGGAGCACTGCCAGAGCCCTGCAAAATGACCTCTGGCAGGCCACAAATGTGCATGTGTCTGCTCAAACGGTCAGAAACAGACTCCGTGAGGGTGGTATGATGGATGCTTTAGTCCAGGTCTGGGAGGAGATCCCTAAGGAGACCATCCACCACCTCATCAGGAGCATGCTCCGGTGTTGTAGGGAGGTCATACAGGCACGTGGAGGCCACACACACTACTGAGCCTCATTTTGACTTGTTTTAAGGACGTTACATCAACGTTGGATCAGCCTGTAGTGTGTTTTTCTACTTCTATTTTAAGTCTGACTCCAAATTCAGCACATACACTATATAAAGAACAAAGTATTTAATAAGAATATTTCATTCATTCAGATCTAGGATGTGTTATTTTAGTGTTCCCTTTATTTGCTTGAGAAGTGTATTTGCATCTCAAGTATTTTCTGATTGACTCAGGTTTTGTTGCTTTAGTTAATGCACAGTAGGGTTTGAGTGCAGTTAAAAATGGTCAAGTAAACTTAATGTAACGCTCAGGTAAGGAAGGTCAAGACAGCAAAAGCAGGTTAACAGTATTTATTGAATGTCAGGAAATAACACAGGTTTCTTCTCTAGGATTTCGTAAGGGCGCTGGGGTAAATCCAGTTCCTGGTTTCTACATTTCTCCTTAGGTGCTCAAGGGGTGCTCTGTGAATTCAGGTAAGTCTTTCTTGGTGAGTTTTAAAAGGTAAGTAGTGCAAAGAAGGCTCACGTGTGGAGAGCGATCTCCGATCGCGATCCTCTTGAATAGGCCTCTCCGTCAGAGAGTAGCGTGGGGAGTTTGCAGATAGTCCCTTGAATCAATAGTTGCTAGCTTGGACCGTAAGACAGTTAGACAGTAACTTCAATGAACAGGTTAGATCATCCTAGAAACAGTGAAAGCATCCATGAGCGATAACGGACAACAGGTAAGTAAAGGGGTTGTTACCTCGATCACTGTGCAACACAGACTGTTCTGAGATCAGAACAGCCTGACGGTGTTACACTTAAATTACAGTTATTGTATTACAAAATAATGACCTTAATATTGTAGGGATTTTGTTGATTTCTTTCTCCCACTATTGTAGCACTGAAATAATGTTAAGGACGTTTTCTGAGAGTTCTTCAGTAAGAATTTCAGGAAATGACGAGTGATGGGGAAAAACATTGGTAGAGTTCTGGAACTAATTAAAAATGCTGTATACTTAACAGCTTAGCTGTCAAGAGATGAGTGGATGCCGAAATGGCAAATAATATGAGTTTATAGAAACATGAAATGATGCATTAAAAAATTCAATAAATGTAAAACAATAAATTATAAAAAAGATAAAAAGATGCTCTTTTTATTTACAAATGCCTAAAGCAGCAACAACAACATCACTTGAAATATTACATTTCATACTGGTTAGAGTTTATCACAAATTTACCACATTTAATTAACCACATTAAATATGTACATAAGCAGTTAAGCGATGACATTCATTCAAGCACCTTATTAAACTGTCTGGTTCAGCCTTATTTGCCATCTTGCAAATAAACTGTCATCCAAACAAGATCCAATTATTTAATACCAACCCTCACACTATTTATTTAAATAAATACAGGAAATATGCTTAGAAACTAGGGATTTCACTCACCATTTTTTTCCCTACATATAACTAATTTTACACCCATCTGTTCCATAACTGAATGTATGCATATATCAGTTGGATGCTTTCCTCAAGGTAATTTGTTATGTTATGCTACTGTTTTAACATGATAAGGCACATGTAACAATATTCAGACTTTTTGGTTTGTCAATGAGCTCGTGTAATTCAGTGAAAATGAATGTGCTTGTGCTAACAAGCATTGTTGTTGCTAGCACTCAAATGGAACACCACTAGCCCACGTTTGTATAGAGGTAATCATTCATGCTGAAGTTCTGTCAGTAGACAAACAAATAATTGGGGCTGTTCTAGAGCTCTGTGTCACAGGGTGAAACATGATTTAGAATGAATACTTACTGTTTTCTGTTTAGTTCTGCTAACATCCTACTGTGCCAAAATGCAAATACTGTACATTTGGTATATTCACAAAAACAAGCAAGAAAACTCTTGCTTAAACTAAGAAACACAGAAATAAAACATTTCATTGTATTTAACCAGTGAACTATTATGCCTTATAAATTCTTTGTATGTAGACAATCTTATAAACACAAGTTTTTAGTGTGCAACAGTATAAAAATATTCATAATATTCTGGGATGATTTTATTTCTTTTTATATTAGGTGTCCCTAATACCTGTATACTTGCATAGTAACTAGATGTGTATGAACTAACTCCTCCCACTTCCTATATCCCTAAACCTACCCATCTCCACCCCTTGGATCCCAATTCTTCCCCTAAACATCCCCATCTCAACCCCCTACATCAAATTGTTCCGATTACTCTTATACACATTGTCATTACAAAACCTGTTACTCAAGTACTTAGTGAAGTGAAAAAAAGTATTGTTACTGATGTCCTGTTACACATTTTTACTTACACATACCATTCTGAGGGTTATGTGTGTTGTCACAGAAAATTTTCAGCTGTATGGATCACTGTGGTTACATACTACATGTAATTACTATGTAAGTACACATGTATTAAGTCCAATATAAAGTGGAACCACTGTTTTATACTTTATTGCTACTAGTTTATGCTTATAGGTTGTATGTTATAGTTGTAGAAACCAAACAGCTACAATGGGCTTAACTCTAATCTATAATAGTTGGTTCAGCACCATCAATTTACTTGCTGTAGCTATTCAATATAATCCATTGTTAATTCACACAGAAGGAGACTTCTGATTAACAGAGTCCTTGTGGACCACCAAGCTCCTCATACACTCATGCAGCCCTTTTTAATTAGGACACAACACTCAATGATACATTTCTCAGAAATTCATTAGAATTCAAGTGGCCTTGAGCCTGTGTCCCTATTCATTTCCAATAGGTGGCTTTACACCAGGGCAATCAATCGATTCAGAACCTCTGCTGCTGCATGTGGCCAAACGCTGGGTTGCTAAGTGTGTGTGAAATGACAAATTGAAAATTGGGTTCACTCTTTGTGTAATTTACAATATTTGAAAGCAGAGTTGTCCCAGCATCGATAACCTTAACATATCAACTATACAGCTATAACAGCTACCGCTACAACCATTATAACTAAAAACTGAAAACTTTATTTCACCCAAATAATTACAATTCTGTCATTAATTATTCGCCCTCATATGACGCTACATGAATACTTTTTAGTTGTTTTTGGACCTGAGATCATTTCAGTTGTATTGTGTATAATTTGTGTTCCAAAGATGAATGAAGGAGATTGGAACGACATGAAGGCAAGTAATTAATGACAGAATAAAAGTGGTGAACTAACCCAAATTGTAACCTCAGTTACTTTATTTTACTATTTATTGACTGACGAGTCTCTTGTCTCTATGTTGGGAGAAATAAGAAGGCTTTGTGTGTGAATAAAGTGTAGTTCTAGACTAGATGTGAATGTGTATTAATTCTTCTCACTCGCAAAAAACTGATTTAGTATTCATCAAAATGAATTTAAACTTTTCTTTCAGCTTGAGGTTTATTCATTACAATTTTTGGAGTGAAAGGGCTTTTTCCATTTGCTAAAAATAGAACTTCTTATATTAAAAACAACTAGCAAGCCCCTCTCATATTTAAAAAGTAAAATAAAAGTAACTCAAAAGTAATGTAACACATTATTAAAGCAATATTGCAACTCATTACTTTTAAAAGTAAGTTTTCTCAACACTGTATACTGTATGTATACCATCTTTTTTTTCAACACAGTGTAGGAAAATGTGACCCTGAAATTCTGGAAATGTCCTCCTGCACCTGTATAGTCGAGTGTATCCTCAGGATGTTGTCTCCTGCAATAGGACTGGTCCTTAAGGACAGTCCTTAGATGTCTGTCTTCTGTGAACAGTTTTGGCTAAAAGGGATTAAATTCGGAGTATTAAGTGGAAAAGGCTGTTGAGAAGTGATATGCAGGTGTTGTAGGCTACTTGCTGTTATCCAACATCAAAGACATCCTTCAATCCTTACCTTTTAGACAAGAACGTCTACATATTTACCTGACACGCAAGAGTAATGTGAGCCTGCTTTGATATAATTTCTAACACAAATTGGGCATTTCTGTTTGTTGACATCAGCCAGTGGCAGGAACCTTCAGTGTTTAGTCTTGGCCAAAAGTCGTGACCACTAATGGAGGAGGTGGAGAAAAAAAAGCTTCTACCTTGGATTCCTTGTAATTTAATACACCTTATTTCATGTTATTACCATTAAAACTGAAAAGTTGACTGACAAATTAACATGAATATCATAATGCCTGATAAATCCAACATCAAAGACATCCTTTGGCAGTCGTGGAAAGGGGCAGTCATGGCCTAATGGATTGTGGGTGGTGGGAGTGAATTCCCAGCACACTCTCCACCTTCAATACCACGACTGAGGCTGCCCACTGCTCCGGATGTGTGTTCACAGTGTGTGTGTGTGTGTGGTTGTTCACTTCTCACTGCTGTGTGTGTGCTTGTTGGATGGGTTAAATGCAGAGCACAAATTCCTAGTATGGGTCACCATACCTGGCCACAAGTCACTTCACTTCTTCACTAAAATTGATTAAGTTAGGAAATAATTCCTTATTAACTGACATTTCATAGCTTAAGAATAAAGAAGAGCTAGTAATAATAAAGGATAATTAGCATTTATGAAAACAGAAAAAAATCCATCAAAGTTAGGATGACCTCCAACTTATATGAATAAATCATTAATTAATAATATTTACATATAATATAATATGTTAATGATCAGTAATATATAAACGATACACACAAACACAAAATTATCTACTGTCAGATGCATCTATAAAACAGTCTTAAGAAGTTACAGACACACACATGCACATATGTTTTGTCTTTTTTAGTCCATTTTTATACTTTTTTTTTTCTACAACAAAAAAAAAAAAATCTGATAAAGTAACCTTAACCCTAACTTCTAACTAAATTAACAATTACAAGAGTGAATGAATGAGCACATACATTTAAAACCAGAGCAAAATCTGATGCTTCTTTTTCATTTTACAGTATGTTTCTTTACTGAAATTGTTCATAATAAGGCTTTGGGTTTATTTTCAGATTTAAATGTAATTATATTTCCTGAGTTCCAATATTGTTTCAGATGTTTAGATTCTCCCATCCTCATTACACAATATATTTTTCTTCTTAAGGCATTTGAGACTTTCCTCAGCAAGTCAGTAAAAACAAAATGGGATGAATCCGATCCTCTCCACATGGCCATCCATACGTGGACATAATCTACCCTTGTTGAGGCTTTCAGTATTGTACAAACACCAGAACATACCCACGGCTTACCAAGAAGACAATGAAAAATATGAGCTCATAGAGTTTTGGCTCAGTGAGTGATGAAAAGGAGGGAAAAGTGTGTGCGTGCACAGGCTCTCAGATGCTTGCGAGAAAAATCCGTCCACAGCATGGGATCAAAAAGAGTGAGAGAAAAAGGAGGAAAGGTGAAAAAGCATAGGATGAATCTATCTCTCCGGTACACAGAGGAGATGAAACAATCGATCCTTTGCTCTTGAGCAGAGCCTGTTGATGATGATGAACCTTTACAGAACTTTCCTGCTGGCCACAGCACTGCGGCCCTGTTCATCCCAGTCCCCAAACCCAGCCGACTGCAACCCATCATTCTCTGACAGCCTGCCTCAACGCTGCTTACAGCCCACTCTCGCCTCTCTCTGCTCTGTGATATACAGGGCTGGAGAGAAACTGCAGGAAATAATCTCGCAATGTGCTTTTAAAAAACGGACTGTTTAGCCAGAAATGAAAATCCGTCTTCGATTATTCACCCTCCAAAGGAAGTGGAAAGGTCAAGTGTTGTTACTATAGGGTAATGCTGAATTGCAGTCAAAGCTGAAAGCAGCGTTAAACATTTTGCATGCGATCTGGCACATTTGGTCTCGCTTCACTCGCCCAAAAGAGATCATCTGATACGATAACGCCGTAAATTGCGAATCAGCGGAGCCTGCATGGCTGACGTTACGATAAAAGTGTCCATTACTTTTCAAGTGTATGTCATAATTTTCTCAGAGGACGGTGTGAAATGAAAGGTTGCGCATGGCCAATGAAATTTAATCATGTTTTTGTAGCATTTAAATGATTTCCGTCATTTTAAAAGATTGTGTCTGCTTTTGAACCAGTAGAGCTCGTTGCTCAGTAGGTTCTGCAAGTTTTTCTTCTCTCTTCAAATCACATTTATATTTCATTTTCACTTTCTGCAGGTGTGCGCTGACAAATTTATTCCCTTTAGCTAAACTTAAATATATGCTTTCTGAAAAACCCTCGAGGAACAAATACACAATCACACAGATTCACAAAGTTATTCCATGAATCACATTCTTACAATAGTTTATTTGTTCAGTGGTCCTGCTCTTATTTTGCAGAGCTTTTGCGTGACAGGGAATAGAAGATCTGTTTATTCAGCTGACATTTCTTCTGTCATGCACATTGTAGGGACATTTAAATATTGCCAAACAGAAGCAAACACTACAGCTTAATCAACATAACTGTACGTGGTTATTAAAAACTCTTCTTTATATGAATATTTACACTCACAGGCCACTTTGTTTGTACTGGCTACGACTAACTGACTGTAGCGTCACCGTAGCACCATTTTTGATGTGCTGTTCTGCTCTGCACTGTATGATTTTAACGGTAAAAAACTGAGAATGCTACGGTAAAAACCTGTTAAATGGTTAATGGTAATTTCCTGTAAAAGAGAAACCCCTGCATTGCATTTCAACTGTTTCTTAGTTTTTTCTTATCACTTTTGTTTATTAGGGTTGTATGATACATGTAATGTTGTTAAATTAATGTTTATTGCATATTTCAGTTTAATGAATCTCACCATGATGGTGTTTAGTAGTCTGAACCCTTGCGATAGCAGAGCTCGGTCTCCGTCTCGGACCCTGCATGGAGGAAGGTGCGGAAAAGAAAGGCGGAGAAGGGGAGGAGGAGGAGGGATGCTTAAAATGAGATACAGAAGGGAAGGAAACAGGCTTATTTGTAGTGGATACGTTTGACCCTGATTGGATGAGACGGAATGAGATGATTGATTAGGAAATGCGGCACTGGCTGTCTCTGATTATTTGTGCATGCTCCTCCTGAAATTAGTTTGGCAACATCACTTGTGTGAATGATACTGTACAGTATACCTTCTAAATATGCTCATATTTGAAAAAAGTTGCTTGTGATGGACTTTTAGTAATCATGTGACTTTCTCATCACCACCTGCTTTTGGTGCTTATCAGTGTATTTCAAACGTACAAAACAAATTTCAGTACTTTAATAGGCTGGTATATTAACATTGTATCAGTTAATAAAATGATGGTATTAAACTGAAAAATTTACGTAAAACCTAAAACGTTGTTACCATATTTTTTATGATCGAATTCTGGCAACCACAGCTCACCATTTTACTGAATAGTTTTTACACTGTTTTCATTTAAAATAAAGTTAATGAAATTTAATCTCCAAAATGACGCTATGGTGCCAGTGTCATTATTTTAGTGTTCTTTGCATACAAAAAGTATTCTTGTAGCTTCATAATGTTGAAACACTGATGCAGATATTGTATTATTCTCACAATGTCTTTCATACATTTCTGGACCTTGAAAGTGTTCATTACTTGCCAAAATTAAAATATTTTTTATGGGTTTGGAATAATGACATTAATGATAATGAACTTTCAGCATCATTACTCGAGTCTTCAGTGTCACATAATTCTTCAGACATCATTCTAAAATACAGATTTGCTGCTCAAGAAACATTTCTGATTATTATTAATGCTGAAAACAGTTACTGTCTAAGTGTAAACTGGTAGTAATGAATACAATGTTTTAAAAGAAGCTTTCTATTTAATTGTAATGCATGTGTGTTAGGGGTATATATGTGTATGAAAAACACCAGGCGGTATTTATTTTAATGAACAATTACAAAATTTCTATGATAGTATTTACTTACACAGGTTACACAGGCGCAGCATTGTTTAATATCCAAAAAAGCATGTCTCAAAGAATTATAATCTACATTGATGCTATTCAAAATCGGCATTGTCCATTTACGAAGTGTTCATAAAAGGACTTGTATGTATTCAGCAGATCTGTTTTATCATTCAGGTCAGTGAAGCTGTGTCTTGTCAGAGTCATGTCACTGCTAACATGTCCGATAACCCTTTTGTGTCACAGCTGATGAATCCCAGCCAGAGCACTATATCAGAGTCAGGGCCTGTCAGATATTGATTGCAGATTATTGAAGCCCAATAGGCTTCTCGAACTACACCAGAGAGAAATCGGAGCCTGAAGATTAATTTATTTTTCTTGTCAGTTTGGCAAGAGCTAACATGTTTTATGAAGCCTGACATGTTGCGCTACAGAAAACACTTTATTGGTTGACAACAGCTCACATCTCGTCAAGAATCCGAGTGCCAAACCTTACTTTGATTACATTGGGCGACAGCAAAGCGAACGGGGCAAGAAACCCCACAGCGGTATATTTTTAGACAAGACTAACCTTACAAAATTCATGAGGTACATCACAGCTGAACAATCCGTTGTTGACATGTTTCTATACAGCTTGTCAACAATTTCTGTCAGTCAACATTCAAACGTGTTGTTTTACAAATAGCACAAGCTTATAGGTAATTAGAGCTGTGTTCTAAATACAGTTCAATGGTTGACGTGTCTGAAAATGAAACATTTTATTCAGCTAGTGTTTTACTTTAAGCAAAGATAGCCTATAGCCAGCAGTCTCTTTTTTATTTTCAGATATTCTGTCAAACATGCATTGTTTAGGTGAGTTTGCAGTCCAATTTTGCTGCTTGCTTTATGTAAGGAAGTTGGGTGTGAAATAAAGTGCTATTTAATCCACACTTTAAACATACCAATCCACCACAACACAGCTTTCAGCCCACACCCAGACAATCACACGTAAGGTCAAGGCACACACACACACACACACAGTAATCCCAGGCAGACAGTGTTGAGGAAGGCTTTGATAAAGGTAAACTGGGAAGCAGAGATAAAAGAACAGCAGGAGCTAAAATCCACAGTAAAGCTTGTTCTAACAAAACACAAAAAACACAGACGTCTATTTGAAGATGAAAAAACATTGAAGAAAAAAATGTATTTGACCCTAAGAATAGAACACAGTGTACCCATCTTGTGATGGCTAGTAGGTGAACTTCTTCAACTGCACGTTAATGCAATCTGTTCAAGCATCAGAATGGGAAGAAAGGTTATTTGATTGATTAATAATGTGGCATGGTTGTTGATGCTAGACAGGCTGATCGGCGTATATTGGAACATGCTGATCTACTGAGATTTTCATGCACAACCATAGGGTCTATGGTCCTAAAAAGACAGAATATAATGGTCAGAGGACAATGTTGAGAATTGTTCAAGATAATAGAAAAGCAGGTAATGCTTTATTTTAAGGTTGTACTTGCTATTATAATAAAAATAAATTATGCATTGTCATGTTAACCAAACTCTAATCCTAACCCTAACCATATAGTAAGTAAATATAGTTAATTAATATTACTTAGTACTAAAAATGTATAACAACACATTGAAACTAAAAGGAGAGCAGCAGAAGAACTTAAAGGAGTGCACCATGTCACAGTGCTCAGATCTTCTCAAATTGGTTTCTTGAACATGCCAGTGAGCTGAAAATACATAGATGACCTCCACACTCACCAGAGGTCAATCCAGTATCTATGTGGTAGAACGAGAGATTCGCATCATTGATGTTTAGCTCACAAATCTGCAGCGACTGCGTGATGCTGTCATGTCAATAGGGACTAAAATCTATGCCACAAAGAATTCATCGGATCAGATGCAAAAAAAACTAAACATAAATGTGTTGTTTCAACATAAATGTGTGTTGGAAGTGTGTTTACACATCCATCCTATGATATAAATTTACTGTACCTAGTGTTTTTTTTTTTTTTTAATCGCTATTTTAAAATCCTCTTTTTCAAATCAGGCTGTTCTGAGATTCCAGTCAAACTGACAGTTCGGCACAGGCCCCTCCCATGTATCTTGTTGATTAACAAGATACACCTTACTTTAGACCCGCCCTGATTGAGCTGTCACTATTCTGCCATTGTGTCGACTCCAGTGCAAGGGGAAAACTGAGAATGTCTCAGATTATGCAATTTGAAGTGTTTGGTTGTTGGATGTAATAGTAAATATTACAGTCATCATTTACTCCCGACATCCGAGCCGATGAAGAAACGGATGATAAAAGTTATTTTCATTTTAAAGGGAATGTGCCGATCCTGATCCCAGGCGAATCAGGCCCGCCCAAGCCTTCAGGAGGCCCTAAGCAGAATTTTATTTGGGGGCCTCTCTGTGCCACCAATATTACTAATTATGGTTAATCCTTTATTATTCGCACACTATAAATCTAACACACCCAGTATGAATTAAATTTTTTTGTATCTGTGTTGCTTACATCATACCAATGTTTTTACCCTTGCTATGATCTTTAATTGTAACAGTAGCAAACCTACAGGAGTAGTCAGGTGATAATTTGCACTTTAACATTCAAAGTCTTGCAGTACCAGTCGGCATACTTAATGTGGTGTACTGAAAAGTGGCAAAATAAACTAGTAGACAATGCTCTTACTGTAAACACTTCAACTACAAATAAAATAAATAATAACATATAAGGCTAATGTTAACCACTTTAATTACTTTTGGTCAGAAAACATGTAAAAAGTGCAATACAATCAACTAGAAATAAAATAAATAATATAATAAATAATAAAATATAAAGCTAAATACCAAAGAACTACAAATACAAACAGGATATTTTTCAAAATATAATAATATAAAATAAACATAGCCATGTTCGATTTCATACTGAAAGGTGATGCTGTCTGCCAAAAACAAACAAATGAGTAACAAAAAAGTATAAACAAATTGATCTAGGATTGTTTTAAACTCACATGGAATATCATCCTCAGCTGTAGCACTGGTACTGGAGGCAGATGGCATTGGTTGTGCCCCACCTCCAAAATATTTCAACAGTGCTCCTAAAAAGTTTCATAAGAGTATAGTAGAATGAACAGAATTTTATTTTAACAGAAAAGCTATTTCAACAACAACAACAAACATCAACCTATATGGCACCGCAGCAAGCCATCTGTACACCTAAAACATTAAGACATAATCATGTAATAACACAGACCCCATACGTAGGCCAGTCCAGTGTAAGTAATGTTAAAACGGTTATCAGTAACACAGTTATGAAACATAAGCTTATTTTTTTATTATGCATTGGCAATTTTTGACTGTCTCATCCTTTGCACAAGCATGAATTGACGAGCTTTTAGCTGCCGCTGGTGATCGCTTAACCGGAAGAAGTAACATTAGCTTGCAATTTAGCCTCATTTAGTTTATACTCATCTCTTTTTAAACTTACCTTTGTCTTGCTGTTTTTTCTCTTCCTCTGATTTCTTCCATTTTCTTTTCTCTGCACCAGAAAGATATGTCCTTTTTTGTGAAATTATTAATTGTTCAATGAATTTAAGTTAACTTACATTAGGGATTGTATGACTATCATACTCCAGCTGTGCATGCATGCAGCAGCCAGTTAAAGTAATATTGTGTTGCTTTTTTTTAAATTTAATAATGGATTTCATTACCAATATGATATCAACTGAAATATTATATATATATATATATATATATATATATATAAATTAAAATAATAAAAATATAAATACGATGTAATTTCATGTACTCTTGGGGGCCCCCTGGTGGCCACAGGGCCCTAAGCAGCCGCTTAGTTCGCTTATGCCTTCGGCCGGCTCTGATCTAGAAGAAGCGAGTATAAGAGTTATTATTAATTTTTGCAAATTGCCTTTCTTAATAATGTGGTTTCGTTATCCAATTAAAATGTATTCATCGAACTTACTGGAAAAAAGTGAGGTTGGCAAAAATTTGGCAAAATGTGGATCCCATATGTGATCGTTGTCATCAGGCCCCTGCAGACTTAATACATATGTTTTGGTTATGTCCATCCATTCTTTTTGGCTATCAATATTTAAATGCTTTTCCTCTGCAACAAACAAACAGATCGAGCCTTGTCCTTTAGTTGCACCTTTTGGACTTCCCCCAAAGGTCACAGGTCTGCCAGCCTGGATGTTTTGGAAACGCTTTTGCTTTTTTGACATTACTGGCTAGACGGCGTATTCTTCTGTTATGGAAACAAACTCTTCCTCCATCGTTTGATGACTGGCTGCGAGATGTTATGAGTTTCATTCATTTGGAAAAAAATAGGTACACAATAAAGGGCAACACAGGCATATTCTCTGAAACTTGGGACCCTTTTATTTGTTTTTTTTTTCAGTTATGTGAACTCTACCTCTGTAGCCTGCCAAGATAATCAGTAAGATATCATTATGATTTGTACATTAATGATTATTTGTATTTATTTAGTTTTTAAAATCTGAAAAGTATTTTGTATGGAATAGAAATGCAATATAATATTGTATTGAGCGCCCCCCCCCCCTTTTTTTATTTTTGGTTTGTTTAACTCTGGGTTGAGGGTAGAGTGGGGAAAAATGCTATGTTTTTATCTTTATCATTTTTCTTATTATAAAAGTTCAATAAAGAGATTAAGCGGAAAAAATAATGTGGTTTTGTGGCTTAAGTTTACAGTCGGCTTGTCACACCACACAAGAGAGGGCGGGGTCAGCAGAGTGCATTAGCATTTAAAGCAATATGGACTACAGCGTGAAAAGCAGAGACTGATTTTCATAGGGTAAAATTTGTGTTTTTTACACTCCCATTGAAGTATGCTATAGACAGTGTTGATTTAGTGAGTTTCCCACCCCTTTTGAGATTTTTTCTTTTTTTAAAGTTTAGAAAAAAAATTCTGGGACTGTCTTTATTAAATATTAATAATGTGATTCATTCTGATAAATTTTGTTCAATATTTAATGAATGTATCAGTCTCTCAGCATATCGTGTAATTAATCCAATTAAATTTTTAAATCAATTAAAATTCCTACTAATTTATAATTTCCACCCAACCTTAAAAATGCAGTTTTGAGACAGAATGTTTCATTGATTTCTTAATGTCAATTTCCGACCCCGCATTAATCCATTACTAATGAGCTGGAATGGCAGCAGTAAAGATGAGATTAGTTAACAAACCAGTCTAAGTACACCTCCAGGTGTTAATTTATTCATTAAACTTTCACAAGACCAGGGTTAAACAGTATTTTAGTGCACCATCAGTAAGATAAGGTGAATGCGGCTAGACTACTTCCTCATCACCTCCCCCTCAGTAAAGTTTTGCTCTTCTCTGTGAACGAATGCACATGCACCTCCACTCCTCTCGTTAATCAGAATTCAGCCCCTCTTCTCCAATCCAATTACAGGCTCTTGCAGGAGGGCCTGATCAGGGATGAAATCGGGCGCAGATTTGTTGAATTTCATTATCAGGAGTTTTCCCAGGTTTGGTTTATTTATTTATTTATTACCAGGAGAAACTCTTCTTCAAACTTCTTCAATCATCCCTTCATATTTGTCTAGGTGCCTTTGGGTTATTACACTTTCTCATGCTGTTTTTCTATGAGAGATCAAGTCACTCCAGGCTCGACTGTGATATGGTGTACTTCTGTCAAAGTTCTTCTATCGTTTTCAAATATTTTTACGAGACAGTAATAGTTCCCTTTCCTAGCGCTTCCATAAATCACACATACAGTAGATGCCAATACCAAACACTAATAGTATTTTAAAAATATCTCCCGACCTCACAGCAATAAACAGCTGACAAATGACTAACCTTGAGGAGAATAAAGCACTAAGATGCTTCTTTTTTGTTTTAATTAGTTACATTTAAGTGAACCCTGTGTGAGAGGTGAATCTGACAGCGTGGCATTTAAACTTTGTTCAAGCGAGTGTTTACTTTGCTCTTGAGCTGCTGCTGCTGCAATGTCTTCACTTATTTAGCTGAGCCATTCATTATGTATAAGCTCAGCATGGGCTAATTCACACCTCTGGATCTACCTGTGAAGAACATAACCTGCTGCTGTTTGAGGCATAACGACACTGATATTCCTAGGTTAGATCAGGATGCTCTTAAAAAGTGGATTTCAACTGGTTTTACCATCCCTGCATGTTAATGTCTGAAAAAGAATCTTAAACGGAACAGCGTGGAGTAACCCTCATGACAAGTCAAGAAGCTGTTTAATCTTTTAACGAGACCTGTTAAGCCAAACCGAGGTTAGTTCCCTTTCGTACAGTCTCTCCGATCTAGCGTTCCCCTGTCCTTGCAACCCACTGGTAAACGGAAGTGCAAGAGCGACCCAGGGTTAGAAGGTACTGCTCTCAGGGCGTTGGTAAAAACAACAACAACAAAAAAAAAACACTCCTTCCCCTATATCTGGGTCCCCTGGGGGGATGAGGTGCTGTGGACAGGCCTGTGAAAAAGAGCTTTTGTTACACACTAACTCTCCTCTCGTTTCAGGCAGCAGTTTGAGGACCGGAGGACGAACCCACGGACTTCCAGCCTCACTTCTGCCGTACTGCAGGTAAGAGTTGCACACACTCAGACCTGCTGTGAACCGACACAGAGACGCTCGGGCAGGGTCCCTGCACTACCCCTCGCTGCCCCCCACCGGCACCTCGATGGACCGCCTCGATGGATGATACGGACCATCTGGCTCAGCTATGCGATTCAGTTCGCCCGCCGACCTCCCAAATTTAGAGAGCTGGTCCCTTCTGCCGATATGAGGATGGGTTTAAAAAAAAAAAAAAAAAGCCCATACTTCATAGTGCCCAAGAAAGGTGGCGGGTTACGACCAATCCTGGATCTGCGAGTCTTGAACCAGGCCTTTCAAGTGCGTTCTTTCCAGGGTTGGTTTGCAGCGATAGACCTGAAGAATATGTACTTTCATGTGTTGATCCTTCTGCGCCACAGGCTATTCCTGAGGTTTGCGTTCGAAGGCCAAACATATCAGTACAGCGTTCTGTCTTTCGGGTTCTCCCTGTCGCCCTGTATATTTACCAAAATAGCGGAGGCTGCCCTGACTCCACTCAAGGAGAAAGGGGT
>JAUCMS010000145.1:14597809-14610357 GCA_032357445.1 Enteromius radiatus | reverse complement strand
GTTCCTGTGCAAGGTCAGGGAGGACAAGGAGCAGGTCCTTATAGTAGCCCCTTATTGGCCAACTAGGACCTAGTTCGCCGAACTCATGCTCCTTGTGACAGCCCCTCCTTGGCCGAATCCTCTGAGGAAGGATCTATTGACTCAGAGACGGGACACTTGATGGCACCCACGCCCAGACCTGTGGAAACTCCATGTCTGGCCCCTGGAACAAGGGATGCAGAGGTTCTAAGCCTACACCAAAGGGCAGTTTTCTTCTGCGAGAGCACTTTCCACAAGAGTTGCCTACGCATTGAAATAGAACCTGTTTGTTGAAGTGGTGTTCTTCAACAAAGGACCCCCGGAGATGCCTGATCAGAGTTGTGCTTCTCTTCTTGCAGCAAGAGTTGGAGCCAAGGCTGTCTTCCTCCACCTTAAAAGTCGCTGTACTATAGCTGCAAACCATGATCGATAAGAAGATCCGTGGTAAGCATGACCTGGTCACCAGGTTCCTTAGGAAGGCCAGAAGGTTAAATCCTCCAAGGCCCCCTACTGTACCCTCTTGGGACCTGACTCTTGTCTTAACAGCATTGAGACGGGCCCCCTAGAGTCTTTGCCAGCAGTCGAGCTGAATTTTCTAATAATGAAAACTCTTCTCCTGCTCACATTGGCCTCTATCAAGAGGGTAGGAGACCTGCAAGCTTTTCCAGTTGACGATTCATGCCTAGAGTTCGGGCCCGAGGATTCTCAGGTAATACTGAGGCCACGGCCCAGCTAAGTGCCCAAGGTTCCTACCACTCCCTTCAGAGATCAAGTAGTGAACCTCCAAGCGCTGCCCTCGGAGGAGGCAGACCCAACCTCTGATGCTGTGTCATATCCGAGCACTCAGATGCTGCGTAGACTGGATATGCAGCTTCAGGACCTCAGACCAGCTCTTTGTCTGTTACGGAGGACGGTAGAAGGGGAATACCGTCTCAAAGCAGAGGATGGCCCACTGGATAGTGGATGTCATCACCCTGGCCTATTAAGTGCAGGGTGTGCCCTGTTCCTTCAGTGTACGGGCTCACTCAAAAAAGTGTAGCTTCGTCCTGAGAGTTGGCATGTGGCGCCTCTCTGGCAGGCATCGGTAGAGCTGTGGGTTGGGCAACCCTAACACGTTCGCTAGGTTTATAGCCTTTGTGTTGAACGGTATCCTCCCATGTTCTCAACTCAAATAGCTGAAGAACCGGAGCAGGACCTGTTCGGTCGGCTTGGCAATTTATACTCCAGGTAATCCTTATTAGTAGATCCTGTCGAGTTCCTCCGTCCCCCCGGCAGCCAGATGTTGTGGACCATCTGGCGCCAGACCCTTGATGCAATGTATCCTTGAGAACGGCTAGAGGGCTGGGGCCCCTTGAGTGATACCCCCTGAGGACCTCATGTGGTATTCATGGTAAAAAAAAAAAGAACCATGTTCCCCAGCAGTTGCTTTTATGAGGGTTCGATCTCCTCCAATTTACATATGCATTGAATCTCATGATATATGTGTTCCGTCTTACCTCCTACGGGAAGGATTTTTCTGTACGTCTTTCAGGCATCCCAGTGTTCCAGTTATTGAGCAGTACTGGTTTCCTGTGGTCGAGTCCCAGCCTACAGACCAAACACCGGGGGTTGGGAGACTCCCACACGACGCTGGAAGGGGCAGCTTCCATGGCGTTTTTGTAGGGATACCTATTCGTCGGTCCCCGACGTGGCGTCGGAGAGACCGTACGAAAGGGAACGTCTCAGTTACGTATTGTAACCCTCGTTCCCTGAGAAGGGAATGGAGACGTCACGTCCCGTTGCCATGGATCTGTACTCTGATCTCCTCAGCAAAAAACTAATGAACGCTAGATCCCCTGACCTATTTATGCTAGCGCTATGATTAGGTTCAGCGTAAGCCAATTTCATTGGCGTGTTTCTATACACACAGAGTAGATTGGACATCTTTTTTAAATTCAAAATCTGAACTAACCTTTGTTTAAAAATTTTTATGACAAGGCATGCTTTGTTCAAGTTGTGGTATGTCATGTGGTGTTACTCAAAAAATGTCATTATAATTATAAAAAATTGACAAATTCTTAGAATTTGTAAAATAAATAAATATGAAAAAACATACACTGTGCATGTATATGAAATATGTTGTATTCATTATTTAATGGTTTAACGGGTACACCACATGACATTTTTAAGATTCATTAAATGAAAATTTGTGTTGTTGAAATAAAATATATATATATATATTATATAAAAAAAATGGACACTCTTATAATTTTTTTTGTTATTGTGGACATTGTTATTTATAATTGACCTGATTGAAAGTTTTAACTGAACTAACCCCAAATTTGATATATATATATGAACAAACAAAAAAACTTTATTACTGAATATACTCTTTATTTCCTTTTAGTTTAAATTTAATTTTATTTTGCCCCACCTTTGCTGACACAGCGGAACTTCTTCAGCTATCCAGACTGCATTCAGAGTGCATTATATTGTAAAACTCAGAGGCGAAGGTCAGAAAAGTTTCTTAATGATATGAAGGGACTGAGGGTCGAGTGGGGATCCAAGTGAAAAAGCTTTATACAAAAGCGTAGTCAAACAGGCAGGGTCAAACACCAGCAAACAGTACAATCCAGGCAAAGGCAAATGAGTAATTCCAGTAACAAGGCGGCAAACAATCAAAAAACTAGAAAACAGTCCAAGGTCAAAAACAGAATGAAACAAGGAAGACACAAGAACAAAGGACAAAGGTATGGCTTTGCAATAATCAGCATAAGAGAGACAAAGGGGAACACAAGACAGTACCAACCAATGAGAACAAGACACATGCAGTACAAGGAACCAATCAGAATACAACACATTTACAAAGATAGCACAAGATATGAGGGGCAAGGGACACATGGGAAATGGAGTCCACTAACCAATGGCTACAGTAAGTCCAGGGTGGAGTGCCCTCTAATGGAGATCATGGGCACTCCAGCTGGCGATCGAGACACTTAAATTCATTTGGAGTGGATAGCATAGGTGCTGTCTTGAATGTGGATTATTTTGAGGTGTTCGCAAATATCCCAAAAAGCAGACATTTGATTCCATTTGGATACAGGTAAGATTGAGTGATTTTTAGGCCTTTTACATTATTGAAATAATCCAACTTATCTACACCTTCATGATGTCAAGTTTTGAATGACTGGTATATTGTAAATTTCAGATCCCACGCAGAAGCATTAAATAAAAAATGATCAAGTTCAGAATTCTTATTGCCAATACATTTGACAGGAGCTCAATGCAAAGACCATTTAGTAAATTGCTGAGGAGAGCCGCAGTTATACACGACTGTACCGTCATCTCCTCTAAAACGATGTTTTCTGCTGTGGAGGCAGAACTGTACGGGGTGGGTTTATGTGCTGTCCGATCATAAAACAATAAACAAATATTATTAATGGCCACCATTGCAGGGCTTAACATTTCAGTAAGTCTGCAATTTTAGGAAATGCTTTAAGCCCAGACTCTCATGAAGTTCTTAACCTTTAACTACTTGACCTCTCACAGTCCATTATTCCACCCCAGCCTCTTGTTTACCGCTCCAGGTTAGTGTAAGTGTTGTAACTTTAGATCTGGATAAACACAGTGACAAGTAACTCAAATTTAAAACACGCCATTTGCCTTGGCTTTTCGTGAGCGCATGCATTAAAATCGCAAAAAAAAGCAGACCTAATGAAATGTCATTTCCCTTCCTTCCGAGACATTACCGTTATTTGTGAGGTCTATTCATTTCAGTCCAAAAGCAACATAACCCAAAAGTGAGGTCTCACAGTTCTGCTACAGCAGCAAAACCACTGGTTTTGAAGAAGTGCCTGTCCACAACGGCTTTGCAATTTACTAATTGGTGATGCTAATCAACTCTCTACTGTCAGCTTCATCTGGCGTTGAGTGCATTCAGACTGGAACGCTTTGCTTCACAACACGGTATGGTGTGAAGGGCTTAGAAAACCACAATGAATTGTTTTGAAATGAATCAGCAGAGAACGGCCACAGTAAATGTGTTTTTAATAAGCATGTGCATCTAGTTAGCATAATTTTCTGTGACTAATCATGATTTGCCAAGCTCAGTGTGATTTTGAGGTATTTGTATATTTATAGGAAAAAGTTCTTTTTACCAACTGAAGCTACTCTGTTTTAAAAAGAGTTGAGCTGCTGCCACTTTACTTAAAAAACAAAACAAAAAAAAAAACGTAGTTGATGACTACTACTAGTTGTTATGTACTGAACGATTTCCCTACTGAAATCTTCTTTAAAATATTTTATGAGGGTTTAAATAATTCAGGGTCTGATCAGCAGACTACATAATAAATGGCCATTTGCTGAATAAATGAAGACGCTGTGGAGGCCATGCCAGTGGAGAAGAGGCAGCTGGACACATGGCTACAGATTTTAAATGTCACTGTCATTTTCTCATGTCTTTCCTTACCTTATCACTCTCTCTGTTCACACCAAACAATTATTGGCCCGAAATTGTACAGTGAGGTGGTTCAGAAACACCAGTCACTGTCGCTGTAGACAAGAAGCCCCTGGAAAACGACTCGTTCTATGAGCTTTCAGTTTCTCGAAAGGCTTGACGCAGTATGGTGCTCTTTACAAATGTTAGTACAGCAATACAGCAAGGTCAAGCTGTCAGTGCATTTGCAAATCTTGAAAAGGTTAGAAATGAGTTGTCTGTCATAATAAACAGCTTGAGTAAAAATGGCAGAGTTTATTACAAATCATACAAATGTAAGAATGTATTCATAAAAATAGAGACCACTAATGAAATCGCTTTAAATTTGCACTTTTGCATTGATTTTGTAAGTTGTTGTATTATCCGCCTTATCATTTGAGTGACACTATAATTGAAAAATTCTGAGAATGTCTCGGTATTTGATACATTTAGTAATGGATTTCTATTGAGATGTTAGTGAATGGGTCAATGACATATAAAAGTGTGAATAAAATAAAAGGAGAGATTTTTTAAAAGGATATAACCTTTTTATATTCATATTGGTTTCATGTGGTGTTGAGAAACTTTTATGCTATTTCTAAGGAAACTTTTGATTTAATGACTCATGTGGTGTAACAGTCTAGCAGAAGCAACATTTTCTATACGCTTTTATTTGTAAAAAAAAATATCCAAGCATACAGGTACATATTAATTATTATTTCATATTAATTATATATAATTATAATTATACTGGACTTGCATAAAGCTTTCTTTTTCATTATGATATAAAGATTGTTTTACTATAATGTATTGAAATGCATCATAGAAAGGTATATTTACGTCATTGTGTACTGAAATCACATTTTTATTTCTTAATAGATTAATAGACAATAGAGAAGGAACATCATGCTAGATAAGATATGTACAAAAAACAAAGAAACTACTTTGAAGTAAATGGTGTGTGCGGTGACTTCTGAGTAGGGCTTTAAGTAGTGTATGGAGTGCAGAAGGACTCCACAGCAGTAATTGGCACAAGAGTGTTCAGGTTTATGAGTTATGCTGAGCCACACACCACTGTGTTTCCATTGTTAATGTAGCTTTGAGCAAGGCACTTATCTCACGGTTCCTCTGGGGGTGTAGTAACTCCATAATAAAACTGAGGAGATTTAGGAATGGAGAAGGAGTTGATAAGAGTTGTATTGCCTGTTGATTATAACAGTGACCCGTCTTGCAGAGCAGCTTTTTACTGGCTGTCGCTGAAAATCCCACTGGTCAGCTGATGAGCATCTCTGTTGTTTTTATGGCTGTGAGGGTAAATTTCATCCACAGTGAGTCATGAGCAAACTTGCCATCAACTATGAGTCAGACACCTGCAGCACTTGGCCACTTGGCTCTTTCCTTGCTTTCACTTTTTGTTAGATGGAAAATGTAAGGAACTAAAAAACGTACTTAATTAAATTACTTGCTCACCCATGGATCCTCTGAATGGGTGCCGTCAAAATGAGAGTTTAAATAGCTAATAAAAACATCACAATAATCCAAAAGTAATACACACCAGTCCATCAATTTACATCTTGTGAAGTGAAATTCTGTGTGCTTGATAAATTCGTTATTAACGTTTTTAATTTCAAACCATTTCTTTGGGCTAAAATATGAGTCCTCTAATCTCTAGTGGAAAAAAAAAAAATCTCAGTGAGGAGATGAAAATGCACAGGCTATTATGTCTGTAGATTTTGGACTTTTTAATTGGAGGAAGCGTTATTATGGATTATGGATGGGTATTTTGGGCAGAAGCTGCAGTTTAAAACACATTTAATGATGGTTTGTTTATTACAAACACATACTGGAGTCGTGTGGATTACTTCTGAGGTTTCATTCTGACGGCACCCATGAACTACAAAGGATCCACTGATGAGCAGTGATATAATGCTGCATTTCAGTTCTGAAGAAGAAATAAACGCATCTACATCTTGAATGGCCAACTTTATGATTATATGATTTCAATATGATTTTAGCCAATTGTGAGATATACATTCTAACTTTTAACTGTGATGCTGAGATAAAAGAAAACAAACAAATATGATTTATATTTTATTCAGCATATTAAAACATCACAACTCTAATGCACAGCATTGGCAATATCACTAAATAAATATAGCCATGTTAAAAAGAAATACAAAATGGAGGCGAGTAAAAAAATACCACTCTTTTCTTTTTTGAGCAAACAACAATTTTCAATAACAACCAAAGAACAAGCTGAGTGCTTTATATGCAGTAGATATACAGACAGCAAATATGGATTCTAACTGTGAAAAGGATGCTGAAACTATGCTGCTTGTGTGAAGTGCGGATCGTTTTCAATGGAGCGGTATTATTGAGGGAGAGCAGCAGAGGTGACTGAAAGCCAGGCGATGTAGATAGTGATAAATGACAGTGTGCTTTTTTGTTTCTCCAGTGAAATCTGATGAAACGATGCACAGAGTCATTTATATCCCCTCTGGATGATGGAAACAGGTCCTGAGAGATCTCAAGCATTTGTCTCAGTACTTTAAGCATCTTGTTAAGAGGCATTTTATTGTGGTTCAGAAATACTGGTTTGATTTATGACTACCCATGTCTCAAACTTCTCTGAGGATATTGGTTTAACTTAATTTGGTTACGTTAAAAGTGATATGCATAGATACTTATAAAGCAATATAAAATATATATATATATATATATATATTTAATTTTCCCCTGTTGAAAATTCCAGCATATGCTGGTTAAGTAAAGGTTTTGAAGCATGGCTGCTGGTTGGAGCTGGTTTAAACCGGTCCTTAGCTGCTCATGAGCTGGTTTAAGCTGGCCAGGTGCTGGTCCTACGCTTAGACAAGCTCATGGCCAGCTTAAACCATCCCTAAGTGCTTGTTTGAATGCATTAAGACAAAATGCGCTATACTGTACATGCTGAAATGAAAAATAATAACACTACAGTAATATGCAAGTTTTTTTGCAAATAGATCAGCTGTACAATCTGAAACAATATTGAAAACAAATCTTGGATGTCTTGTATTTTTTTTTATATTGGAAAAGTTGGTACATTTTTAATAAATGATACAGTATGCATGCAGTGCAGCATTGGGAACATTATGCTTATCTTAATGGAAGTGACAAATTTAAGCAGGAATCCAGAAGTGCAAACCACATCTCTGATATGATTCATACGCAGAATTACAGGGATAAAAAAGATATAGCAATCGTCATAAAACAGATACGAGGTGAGAGAAATGCACTCAGGTTCATCATCATTCGGCAGATCAATGTTTTCATCTCCTTTGTGAAAATGTGGGATAAAACTTTTACTCACTCATCTCACACTTGCACTAGGCTTTTATTTTTCTTCTTTTAATGCTGCTTGAACTTGTGCGATTTTTAGATTTATCTCAGGAGATATGTACCTCGCGCTACACAGGTTGATATCAGAAGCTGATCTGATTCTTTATCTTTCCCAACACATTATTGACAGCCTGTTCTATCTATTTCTCCTGTTATACCAGGTGATAAATATTTATTTTTAAAGATCTCATGCTTTGCCTGAAACACACTACCGGTTGAATTCAAAAATATTTTTATTTATTTATTATTTATTTTTTATTTATTATTATTATTATTATTATTTTTAAAGGAAGTAGAATGTTAATTATGCAAGACTGTATTATATTGTTAGTGTTGTTTTTAAATGAAATTAGTGATGTCACAGTGCATTTTTATATTAAATTGGTTGCTAAAGCTTTCTATTTCAAATAAAAGTCAAGTCACCTATATTTACGCTTTATATAGTACAAATTGTTTCAAGGCATCTTCACAGTAATAAGCAAATCAATTCAAAAATGCTATTCTTATCAACAAATCTAAAAAAAGAGCTCCAAATCAGCATATTCATCATGACACAGTAACAAATGCATTAACATAAAATCAGATACTTTAAATAGTTATAATTATTCACAATTCTACTTTATTTTATTCTACTGTTATGAAATGTTAAGTTTAACCACAATTCCAAATAAAAATAACAATGCGTGAGCTATATTGATCATGTAAATTACTTTAATATTTTATAAATGATAAACCTGATCAAAACTGCACATACAGCAGACACAGTAAATCTGCAGTGCTTGTTTTTATCTTGCAAGTTTAGTGAAAATAAATACTGACACATATATCTCATTTAATAGGTACACTGGACACTGCACCTGAATCCATTGGTAAATAATGATTTCTATTACTTTTACCTCTAAGCAAACTTGAACATTTGGATGGAGATCATTTCAAATCTACATAAACCTTCGGCTGGTGACCTGTTATAAGAAGCACTTTTCTTAGAAAGAGAGTCAAGCAACATGCAGCGTTGCACGAAATTAAAAGCCTCTTCACACTTACATAGTCTCATTGCCGGATGCACGCAGAGGGTTATTTTCAGCCACTGAGATTATTGTTTCATGTGGCTTTTTGTCTCCTCGCATCACAAGGCTGTATTCTCACTAGAAAAGGACATTGTCTGGTTCTCTGGTGGCTTTAGGGGCTGTAAAACTCTCACGATACTGCTCCTTCCTCCAGGGGGGGCACTCTCACAGAGAGATCACATCAACGGAGGAGATGTGCTCAGCATGGTAGCCTCAAGTAATCTTTAATTATTCAAATTACACATTGCACTTAGCTGCCAAGGCTGGGTATGTCTCTGTGCAACTTTTACCCAGCAAACTGGAACGTGGTTAGGAAAGAGACTTTTTTATGTTGCTGCCAAATAGCCTTTATAGACTTTATGCTGTTTAATATAGAAAATGAAACCTTTAACCCTCTTTTGTAGCAATGAAGAGAATTCCTTTGGTTCCAGCTCATATTATAATTTCATTAATTACAAACTAAATATGTGGAGTGGGTGAGAACACTTGTGTATTATAGCAAAAGCTATCGTTCATTACATTATAAATTCATGATATTCATAATTAATGGGGTTGGTTATAATTAAAGCCAATGAACTCCCAAGACATCTCGTTCTAGTAAATATAAGATTTTAGCCTACCAGTATCACAGGCAGCTTGTTTTTATTGCATCACATAAAAGTTGCATACTATAACCTTTAAACGTATGACTTATTAATCCATTTGAGATGCTTTTTCCCTTCATAATGCTCTCAAAACCTGTTGTAGTTAAATTCCATGTGCTTTTCCCAGTCAGTCGAGCAGCAGGATGTTTCAGCGGTGAGTAGGACCGGCTGCAGCTCCTCACAGGAGGTGGAGAGCTTGCACCGCAAGTCAGTAATAGATAGCCTTCATCCACAGCATGAACACCCCACCGAATGAGAGAGATGTTACGTATGCAGGGGAAAAGATACATATATATTGATGCCATGGAATTAAACCTATGGGCAAAAATCCAAAGCAAACTTGTGCATCTGCTCCATCAGGAGAATATAAAGCTTGGTTTTTATTATAGAAACACTTCCTGTTAAATATTGCTGTCAGGATGTTTTTACATTGCTAATGTTGGTTGACTCATTAACCGGTCTCGTGTGACTTGTCTATAACCTTGAGGAAAACACAAAGACGGACAGCCAGGCTGCATTAGATTTTCACTCATCTCTTAAACAGGGTTAAATCACCGAATTCTCGCACTTTTACACATCATTACATCAGCAGGGACACTGATGCTGTAAATGGGAGCCATTAGGAAAGCTGTAAATGTTTCCATTTAAAGCCGAAACGTGAAAAAATATGAATAATAAATGAATTATACTTATTTAAACCTATTTGACAGCTCTTTTGAAAGCATGCAATGTTGTTCAGGGTTTTAAATGTGTATAATGCAGTATGGCTTTTGTAGCTGAGAACCAAATCCCATTTTAAAAGTACATTATGTTGTTATTGCACGTTTTGTAAAGCTTTCAAATCAAAATGTAAAGTGAGTGGCACTAAAAGTGTTTATTCTGGGGATGTTTTATTACCTAATGTACCACCTTCACTAAATCCTACTCTACACCTAATCAATAGTGTTACGAAAAAAAACAAATGCAAAATAAAAACTTTGTTGAAGCAAAAATCAAATTTTAGCTTGCTTCTACAAGTCTTTAATCGTGACTTGTGTTACTCGAGCTCTTCGCATCACGATTGCAATGCTGTACCAGCTGCGCTAACAAGCAAGTTTACTATATCAGAATATCAGTGTTTTGAGGTCATGCGATAG
This sequence comes from Enteromius radiatus, assembly GCA_032357445.1. Lineage (NCBI taxonomy): Eukaryota > Metazoa > Chordata > Actinopteri > Cypriniformes > Cyprinidae > Enteromius > Enteromius radiatus. The sequence goes on along the minus strand of JAUCMS010000145.1, from coordinate 14,599,664 downwards.
TATTGTGCAAAGAACTATGCAAATCATGAATAATCCGATCAAATTTGTGTGAAAAGATAAAAAGGCTGCTTTTTTTACCACCTTTTTTGATTATTGTAGCTAGAAACTGCAGTGAATTGTATACAGTAGGTGCATTTTTAGTTTTGCAAAAATGTACATTTTGAATAATATCGGTTGTACTAAATCACTGTGGCGGTTTTAATTCATCAGTGACCACTGCAGCCTGTCAAATACACTCACAACCCACAATGCACATCTTTTCTAAAGATGTAGAGTTACAGCCTTGTTCTAACATTCCTTCCTGCATAAATCTTTGAAGACCTTGATTAACTGCTTCAGGTGTGTTTGATCAGAGATGGGATGTAAATGTCCATGAGCTGAGTTAAGCACTCCTGCCACCAGTAATCTGTTCTTCTGACACCTAAATCTATTTACATTACGAATGTGCTGAATATATGTAAAGCAGTGTGTTTGGACAGGCAAGATGTATTTGGGTGGATGTAAATATAGACTTGGAAGTCTTCAAATTCAGTTCTGGATTTTGACTTTTTTTAATTGAAGAAATGCAACCTTGGTGACTTTTTATAACTATACATTTTTTATATGTTAGATGGAAATGTGTAAATATTTTAATAAAAAAAAAAATCACACTAAACATGTTTAACTCTTGTGGCAGTACTGAAATGTCTAATCAGTTGAGAAAAATAATCTACCTAAAAATGTTTTAATACTGTATGTTAATGTCTTTTAGCAATCTGTTAATGTTTTGTTGCTTGTGGTGAACTTATTAATTCATTAATTGAGTAAATTTCTCTCTTACCGTTCCACATGAGCATATTGTTGGGTGTTCCAGGTGAATTAAGATTCACATTTGTGAATTAAAATTAAGCAAGCATTTAAAATATGAATTGGCTGAAACTTTAGGAACTATAGATAAAGAGCGAAGCAACATTTCCTCTCACAGCACAGCCTGCATTCTTCTTCAACATGATTACAGTGAGGACTGCAGAGGTCATACATGTCAGTGATATTTCCAGCTTCCCCTCATAACAGAAATTATTTATTGTCTGTAGTTTGACAGTGTTCTGTTTGTGGTCACATGATTCTGACACCTCTTTGGACTTTTACCTACAGAGACAGTCTGAACTACTGCTGTGACCAAAAAAAACTGTAATGTGTGCATTCCTGTCAATCCTGGGGACAAGCAATAGGGCTTAAAATAAAACCACTCACCACACAGTTTTTGTGTGACAGCCAATTTCACCAGCTTGGCCTTTGTTTGCTGGCATGTGCGTGCTGTGTGTTACACAAAATCTTACAAATCCATTGTTTTTAAAAGGGTATTTTTATTTTGTGACAGCAGTGTAAGGATCTATGGAATACACATACTGTATGCGCATACATGTGATTCCCCTAATGTTCTGCACTCAAATAGCCAAATATTAAATTAATGAACAGTGACAGTTTGTATGCAAAAAAAAAAAAAAAGGGAGTTATTGATGAGATATTGGCAGAGGTTCAAAAAGCACTTGAAAACAACTTGCGAGACGTGCGAGTTCAGATGCAGAGGGTTTAATGACAGGCTCAGGGTGATCACAAAGGTGGTCGTGGACCGGCAGACGGGAACAGTAAGGGCATAGACATTAGAATAAACAATAAACAAGGCAAGGGTCGAAATACCAGCAGTAAGAGTCCGTAGGGAGAGGCGAAGACGTAAATCCGTAAAACAGGCTGATGGTTGATACACAGTAGATCCAAGGCTTGACAAAGACACAAATGAAAACTAGGAACCAAGGTGACGGCGAATACACATCCAGTGCACACATACAACATGGCGTGTAAGACAATGAACCGT
>JAUCMS010000145.1:14583946-14597709 GCA_032357445.1 Enteromius radiatus | reverse complement strand
AATGAGAGAACATACACAAAAACACAGAGTTCATAGAGAGCTGGAGCTGCCATCAACAGTCTTTAGCTGGCAGCTCCTGCTGGGCATGACATGGGGTAAGATGCCCATCTTAATTCTGGCACAAAATCTCATCTTAAAATTACTGTTTTATTACTGTATTTAATATTGTAATTTCATCTTAAAATCTAAATTTCTCTGTAAAATAGTAATCTATGACATTGCATTTTCAAAGTTTTTGTGTCTATTTATTAATGGCATCAATGTTTTTAGATGGGTTTATTGTTTATTAATTGCATAAATTAGATATACATTTCAGACATCTTTGCTTTTCATAAAAACCTACTGTACTGTAAGACATATCTTAAAATACAATAAGAGCAATTAAATATTTAAATATTCTTAGGTTGCAATAAGTGTAACTTTTAAATGAATCTTTTACTGGAATTCTATAAATTGTCAAAAGTAATTAAATAATTATAAATAGAGTGGTTGATTATTTTACATTAAAAAGAAGCTAAATATAGATGCCAGTAGCAAGTAATTAAGCACAATCAGAGGCAAAATAAGGAGTTAAGCATGGCATGGAGTGGCAGACCAACTGCAACAATGAGTAATTAAGTTATTTTAGGATAATTTTTGTCAAAATGAAAAATAATAAATACAGTAATTACAGAAAATAAAAATGGGGACAGGAAGTTCAGCCGACTATGGCAAAATTGGTATCTATGTTCTCAATCTATGTTCTCAACATGACCCAAGGGATCTATCAAAATCACTTTCATTGCAACAGGCCAATTTAATCAAACATTATTATCATTTGTTGAAAATTTTTGGCTAAAAGGTGACACTGTCCCCAAACTTTAAGTGCTGTCATGGCACGGAAGATAATTACCAAGTTTGATTGTAATGATCCACCAGTAAGTTTCATAAAATATACCATTTTACAACAAAATTGAGAATAGCTGATGTAGAAAAACTGTGTATGGTTCAACTCTGCATGCTTCATGAAAACAAAGTTAGAAGTAATTTTTGGCCAAACCATTCAGAACATATAAAGAAAAATATAAATTTTTAATATTTCCTGACCACTAGGTGGCGCTGGCAGAAACTGTGCAGGTAGCCTCAGGTCATGATTGTTATAACACACACCAAGTCTGGTCTCTATAAAGCCTTGCATCCATTTTTGCGTGCTCTTCATGCATAAACATGAGTGGAGTGACAATTTGGAAAAAAGAGTTTCTAGAGAGCTTAAGTTAGATGCACCAAATTTGCTGTGATTAATGTTGAGACTGTCCTCTATCCATGTACCAAATTTCTTTCTCACAAGTAAATTTTTTGAATAAAACCAGAAAATACAACCCAATTTCAAGCCAATTCGTACATATTTTACATGGTACAATTTCGTACGACCTCACTCACATTTTTGCTAAATTTTACGAGTTACCAATTCGTATGAATTTGTATGAATGACCTAAACCTAACCCCGCCTCTAAAGTTACATGTCAGGTCATACGAATTTGTAAAAATTAGCACGAATTTGGAACCGTGTACAAAAACATACAAATTGGTTGTGAGACTGTGTTGGAAAATACAATTTATTTATTTTTTAATCCCATATTCATTGTGTTACTTTCCTTCTTTTCAATTAATTGTGAAATTTAATAGAAATTTCTGAGTGGAAATTTTTTCTACAACATTTTCAAATAGAAATTTAGCAATTGATTCTATTTATTTCCTTATTCACACACTGACCAATGCAATAATCTACTAATGCTAAATTTATATCTAAATATGTTACAATTAAAAAATACAGTGTTCTTGAGTGGGACATCTTCCTCCTTTTTACCTTACACACTAAATTTCGATTTAATACATACATAATCAGGTGTCATAAATATGGAGTGGAGCCCTGTCCAGAAAATATCCACAAGCCATATTTTGAGGCAGCATTTGGCCCAATGTGGGGGCATATAGGGCCTCTCTCGCTTTGACACAATTGATTGCAGCGCTGCCTGGTTGTCCTGTGGGACCAAAATAAGGATGGGGTATCAAAGTCACTTGAATACTAATGAAATTCTGAGAAATGTATTGCTGACTGTTGTGTCCTAATTAAAGGGAGCTGCATGAGTGTGGCGAGGAGCTTGTTGGTCCGCAAGGACTCTGTTAATCAGAAGTCTCCTTCGGTGTGAATTAACAATAGATTGCATTGAATTACCTGGGCAGGGGAATTGATGATGGGCCCGGGGAGGGGTGTTCCTCTCTTTATGCACTTTCTCTGGTGTGAAAATAATGATCTCTCTCTCTCTCTCTCCCTCCCTGACTGCCTCATCTTAGACACGGGTCTTCAAAAGGAAGCAAAAAATATGTCATCACTGACTGTGAAGAGCATGCGAGCTGTAGCAGTATATAAAGAGATAAATAATAATTCTGTCTAAAGATAAGAGATTTGTGCATCAGACTGGCAGGAGTATTGTGAGAATTGCCCAGTCACAGCATGAGCGGCGCTACCCACAATGCACAGCAGTGGCAGGCAAGCAGCCAGCCCTAATTCTCTAGGCTTTTGGTACCTGATGTTGTAGTATTGTGCTAAACTGAGCTGCACCATAATTGGGAACCCCCTCCACTTGCTGCATTACTTTATCAATGCACGGCTGCCTTCACATGCAAATTAGACAGATTTAACACTTGCTCAAAAGAGATGGTATGAATGTGTATGCGCTTATTTATCTGACAAAGACTGGTGCGCCAAAATGTATAAAAATAAATATGAAATTGTTACTTAGTGAAGTGACAAAATGCAGTTCAGTTAACATTTAAGAAAAGCAGTCATTTAGCCTTTTTTAAGCACTTTTATAAAATAGCAAGTAAAAAAGGGAAGTTGATATTTGTGTTAAAGGTCAAACTGTACACAAGTAAAACAGGTAGATATTAAAAATGCTTTAGATTTTAGGACTGAATCATTTTACAGTGATTAATATGTTTCTGGCATGTTGTATGTTTGGCATCAATTCTTTTAATGGATTCTAGCTTTGCAGCCTTTATTTCTCAAACAACCTTGTTGGAAGACATATTTCCATATTCCTGTCTATATTCCAGGATAACAATGCCAGGATTCATTGACTCAAAGCGTGATTCAGTAAGCATGATGAATCATTTTTTCAAATGGATTAGCCACCACCGAATCATGACCATAACTCCACTCAAAGTCTTTTCAAGAAGTTGGACAACATCCTCTATTGGGAAGCGTCTGATCATCATAGATCGGACCAAGATTTCTGACTGAACTCAACAGGATTATTGTTGAACAAAGCTGGATGATGAAGTTGTGCTGTACAGTTGAATTGGCAGAGAAGAATAGTAGCTCAGTCTTTGCCAGATTGAGCTGCAGGTGATGTTTTTTCATTCATGCCAACATGTCTGCCGGGCAGTCTTGAGTTTCATGCAGCTATTGCTGGATCATCTGTTTGAAATCTGAAAAAAAAAGATGTGTGTCATCAGAATCACAACGGTAGTTACAATGGTAACAGGAGAAACCATGTATAATGGATCCCAATATGGAAAGCAGAGGTCTAAGGATTGATCCCTGAGGAACCCCCATGACCAGTTACTGTTATTTGGATACCTTCCCCCTCCAGACAACCCTGAAAGACCTTCAGGGGTAACCTGAAGTAAGATTCGATTCAGTGAAGTGCAGTTCCTCTGATGTCCAGATGCTAGGATAGAGAAAAGAATCTGATGACAGATGGTCAAAAGCAGCAGATAGATCTAGCAGAATGAGAACTGGTGATTTAGAATCAGCTTTTGCTGTCCACAGGGCTTTAGTAAACAACAGCATTGCAGTCTCAGGCCATGTACCAAATAAAACATTTCATGTGCACTTGCAGTCTTACAGACTTAAAATGGCCGCGGTGTGCTCGTGTACATGAGACCGCAGGGTGTCCCATTCATCATTTTAGCATTCAGAAGAGTGCACACCAGTGCCCCCTTTGTGTCTGTTATGCGCCCTCGATCCACACTTCTGGTGAGACTTTTACCCGACAGTCATTACATGGCATTACATCAAGAAGTGTGGACTCAGGCAAAGACTGCAAGGGTTTTGGGTGTGATTTGAGACATGGCCTCAGTTGACCTTTCGCCAGGTTTGATTGACCGGCGATCTGACCAATCAAAAGGCAGAATCTGCCATTTTGTCCAACTAACAAACCAGACAGGGGTACGTTTCCCAAAAGCATCGTTAGCCAACTATGATTTTAGTTCTATTTAACTCAGTAGATAAACATAGGTGGACTTGAAACTGAAATATGGTGTATATTGATGCTTTCTGAGGTTGAAACTAATGTTCACTCATGTTTATTTTGTGGTGTAAGTAAAGCCACTACAGTGTTCAGACACAACACAAGAGCCATTAAATAGTATTTATTGATGGAATTAAAAAAAGGGCCAATTGCGAAGGGTAATTTGAACAGCCACTTTAGAAACCTGACTGGTTAACATCCAGCTGGTTATCCTATGATGCATCATTCAACTTTTCACTATTAATGGGAGGCGACAGACAGCTCTATAACTTCCGGCAAGTGAAAAGGTGTTTAATGTGGGATTTTTAAGCAGCAGGGTTACCTGAGCCTGAATAATGTGGTGGGGAAAATGTCTAAGAAAAGAGAAGTTCTGATGATGTGTGTGAGTTCTGGTGGAAGTGTAGGAGAGATGGTTTTCAGAAGGTAGGAGGGGATGGGGTTATAGAGGGCATGTTGTAGGATGCCTTGAGATGAGAAGTTTATATACTTCTGTCTCTGTAAGAGGAGAGAAGGAGAACAGATTGTGTTGTGTGTTGGTCTGACTTCCTCCATGTGTGGAGCTAAAAACTGACTGGTTGTAGTTTTGTATGTGAAGAAACTAGCAAAGTTATCAGCTGTTAAAGAGGTGGTAGGAAGTAGCAGAGGGGGCAGAGGAGCGAGTTGAATGTTTTGAAGAGTTTGCATGTGTTTGAAGTGCAGTTGATCTTGCTGTGAAAATCTGAAGTTTTGGAAGTGTGGATCTTGACTGAAAAAGATGAAAGCAGAGACTGATACAAGCCCCTAGTTTAGACCAGTAGCTATATATATATATATATATATATATATACACATATATATTAAAGCATGACAGCTGGTTTGAGCTGGTTTAAGCTGGTCTTTATTTGGTCATGAGCTGGTTATAAGCTAGCAGGAGCCAGTTGCTTAGGACTTGCTTACCAGCACATGACCAGCTAAGGACCAGCCTAAACCAGCTGCCATGCTTCAGAACATAACTACCCAGCATCTGCCCAGTGCGAGTTGGTTGATGCGAGTCCCATCCACCTCACCTTTCTGTAATCAAAGTCACCAAATAATTGTAGTTTAATTTAAGTAATTTAAGTTCTAATTCAGCTGAGTTTACAAGTAATGCTATTACTAGTGCGTTCCTTTCAGAGCTAGTCATGGTCTGCCCTGTGAAAGCGATACTGCACATTAATAGTCAGCTTCAAAACCTATTTGTGAGGAGCATTATGACGGATTTTCTTTTGCAATGTGGTTGCACACAAGCCTAAAATCACCATGTGAAAATGCGAGTGTCAACTGGAGTAGTTGAAAGCCCACCGCCACTGCTCTGGTGCAGTGAAAATACACTCTCTGGAGTGATGATTTATGTTTTACCATATGGCACTCTGATGGACGAATCTGGGTTTGGCAGATGTCAGATAAACACTACATGCCTGAGTGGCTAAAACCAACTGGAAATAATTACAATAATAGATTCAGCCTGCTGAAGTGTCTTAATGCTGCTGGAGGGAAATCATTTCTAGATGCATTTCCAAATTGGTGAAAATATCTTGTGGAGACCCCCTTTTGATTCAAAGGTTGAATTGTAATTGATAGCACTTTATTTTAAGGTGTCCTTGTAATACGCTACATACTTGCTATTATAATATCAATACATTATACATAATTACATGCAAGTAACCATAAGCCAGACACCAATTCTAAACCCTTAAAAAAGTAAGTATTAATATATGATTATTTTTTGTTGTCACATTTAAAATTGACATAAATTGACATTATTGTTATATATTATCATTGTTAATAATTAGATTAACAAAATAATAGATGAATAACTCATTACGTCTAAAGATTGAATTACATTTATTTATCCATTAATTCATTTAAATTAATTGAATTATTTATATTTGTATTTATTATTGAGGGTGTCACATGTAATCAATAATCAGGTAAAAAAAAAACATAAGTGCATTAATTTACATTTCAAATTTAAATGGGCATATTTTAGTGTTTATTTAATTAAGGTTTAAGTAGTTAAAAAGGAAGAGGGAAGCATTGCTTCAGCAGCATAAAGAGGCTGACTTTATATTAATCCCTCCTAATTTGGGTTAATATGAACAAATGTATATTGCTCCTCCCTCTGAATAACTGCATTATGAGTCTGCATTAATACTAGAGTCGTATTGCTGATGTTTCTGACAAAACCAACCTGCCCTGCTGTTGTACTCTTGAACTTAATTCTCTGTTGCCTTGTCACAACGCTCACGCTTCACTACCTCGACTGACCCGCGCTGACTGCTGCTGCGCTGCGGCCTAATAATTTCTCAAAATACAGATGGCATTCATTTGATAAACACAGTAAGGCCAAATGAAGTCTGTATGTCAGCAGCCTTTGACTCACTGTCTCCTTTGAGCCAAAATTTCTCTGTCTTTCATCTGTTAGATACCGCACACTCGCACTGAATTACATCTGAACCTACTTTGGTAAATGCCAGGCATGCCAAATCTGAAATGTCAGAGTAATAGGTAGTTTCGAAAGCACAATGTGTTCAGAGCATGAGTGAGCATATTTGAGGGAGGGTTCAAACGTACAGTACTCAAGGTGTGAAAATGCCTTAAAGGTTATGCTACTGAAAGGTTAAGCCACAAATCTGCATCTGTGATGTGCAAAATTGAAAAATGTAAATTTTCGCCAGCAGGGAAATGATTTTGTGGGGTAAAAGTGTGATAATAACCCTCCAGGGGATCTTCCTTACAGTATACACACTGTAAAAAATGAAAAGTTGACTTAAAATTTCAAGGCAACTTGTTTCACAGCTTTTTTTGAGTTTACTTAACTTTGAACCAAGTTGTTCACTCAACCCAAATCACTGAGTACAGTTCCAGCACACACTTAACACACTTTAGAAAGTTGATCAAATTGATTTTTTTCTGTTATTTGGAGGATTTTTTTCTTTTCTGTTTTTTACAAATGATTAATTGGTAAACTAGTCTAAAAAGTAGACAACACTAACCTCAAGAACGGTGTCAGCAAACAGCAAAACAATATATATTATAGAAACGCCATAATTTAGTTATGCTGCAATGCATGCTGGGAACTCACAAAGTCTTAACACTTCAATAACATGAAATTCTTTGTTCAAACTGTGTTTGACTAGTTGGGACAACATTTGGGGTAATTTTGTTGGTCTGACAAGGTTTTTATGTAGTTTAAAGAAAATAGCATTTTTTAGTATTTGAGACTCAAAAGTTTTTGTGAACTGGAAAATGTGTAGTTCCATTTTTACAGTGTACAGTACAAATTATGTGTGTATATTTAGTATGTATATATAAATACAAACTCATGCATATATACATTTAAGAAAAATATGTTATGTGTACAGTATATATAACATATATTTAGATATGATGAATTTGTCTAATATATTTTGTGTTTTATAAAATATTTTGACTGTGAATGTACTAATTCAAATAACAGCAATCTTTATTCTACTAAAACAAAGGTTAACTAAGAAGTTCAAGAAACTGTAGGGTGTAGTAAAAATGATAATTATTAATAAAGTAACTCATATTGTAGATGTGATTGTAAATGTGTACTGCAGTAAAAATATATTTAGTGCACTTTTAGCTCAACCCACCTCAGTTTACACAGTACTTATGAGTAATTGTTTGTTATGTGTACGAAACTCTGCAGTTTTGCACTTGGTTTCTTTGAAGAGCTTATAATTTACATCTTCATTTCAGACTGCAGGAATGATTCATTACTGTGCTTTTGGTTTTGTTATAAATTCACTGCTACATATGCAGGAAGAACACAGATTATACACATGTTAGCGAAACCAAAGTCTTTGTTTAAACGGTAGGGCAATGCTTATGCAACCTTGTGCCAATATGATGCTTGAAAGTCCCCTTTGAAATTAACTCTATTGTGTGGATATGTGATAAAATGGTAAATATTCAGGGGGAAAAAAAAAATCACAACAAAGCTCCAATTCCTTAGTTGGATTAAAACACTGCAATACCCACACAGTCAAATCCACCAGTTTACCACTCTTCATTATTTCAGCGCAACTTTACATAAGCCTTAGAAGCCACCCTAAGGATTTGCAGTGCTTGGGAATCAAAGAAGACCCTTCAAACAGTGTAATTAGACATTTCTCTTAGGTACACCTCTAAGGAAATCTTCCCTCCGTCTGAGTAGGAGTCGTAACAGACAAAGCACACACCTTTAAATGTGCATCTTTAAATAAATATAGCAGGGTAATGGAGGGTAACTCCAGGTAATGTGCAGCTTTGATACCAAACAACTCAGCGGAGACAGGTTTAAATTAAAGCTGTTATACACTTGATTAACCTTTCTTTAAAAGTTAAAGGGGTCATATGTTTATTTTTTTTTCTCTTTGGAGTGTTACAAGCTGTTAGTGCATAGATAAGTCTCAAAACCAAAGAGAGATTCTTTATAAAAGTTATGACTTGTCCACAACCCCCTAAAATGGCAAAGAAAGAAGGCAGAGATATTCTCGCTGTAGTGTTGCTGCCAGCGCCATGCTCCGGAGACGCTGTGTTTCATTGTGAAAGTGTTAGGTTTACGAGGTGCGATGCAAAGCGACACATAAAAAGACAGCATTAAGTCATGATAATCAGTAATTATGTCCCCACTGGATGCAACAAATGCCTCATTTGTGTGTTTTATCGTTTTTGTGTCAAAGCACCCGGGACATGGCCTCACATTATGGTAAGGAGCGTAACATTTCCATAACATTTATGCCATTCGGCCAATCACACTTATGCCAATTATATTTCGCTTGATATTTTATTTCTTGAAGTGGCGTCATGATCTATCTATCTGTTTATCTGTAATGGTTTTAAAATGCAGCTGTACATCCGTTTCTCTGTGTTCTTAGCAACTTTTACACTTCTTTAACTTCCTCCCTTGACTACAAACAACTGTCAGCCTACCCACATTTGCATGTCAGATTATTCATTCTCAAGACTAAGTTGCTTGTTGTCTTAGACAGGGCAGGGTCTCTTGTGGGGTAATGCAACGTGGCTGGGAGCAGTTGTTTCACCATACAAATTGCAAACAAACCAGAGGATGACTAAGAAGGATGAGGTCTGGTCTATCATGGGATGAATTATTCTGTTTGTGTTGACTCTTTAAGCAGATGAGCAGAAACTATGACTGATGCTAATATGTGACTGCATGCGTTGCTGCAGAAGATGAGCAGGGTTTTTGCATATTTATTCAGAAAATATTTATAGTAAAGCGTTTTAGCAGTCATTATAACCGTGTTAATGGAATTTACCTTCATAATATTCATGCAGTAACATGCAATAAATATGACAGAAAATGAGAAGATTTTATGCTTTTTTATGTGCATATAATAATGGCAGTTAGTCCAAATCATCATACAGTATGCATCATAATTATAATCACACTGATGAATAAATACGTATATGCACAGCAAGAAAAAGCAACAAAAAAAAAAAAAAGTTGATGGCATATATTTACAATTTACAATAAACAGCAATGGCATATATTTACAATTTACAATAAACAGTAATAAAAAAATAAAAAAAATAACATACGTTTGCAAACTGTGAAGATACATATGGAATTAATGGATGTTTTTATGATTTTTTTTTATTTACAATTAATGCAATTATCTCTATTCTGTGGAAACAGAAAAAATTCTGTGGATTTTTATGAGGTGGCTAATTTTTGCTAAATCGTACGTATTTTACGGGTTGCCAATTCATGTGAATTTTTGCAAATAACCTACACCTAACCCTGCCCCTAAACCGTCAATGGGGTTTAGACAAATCATGCCATGAGACTGGGTTGAAATAACTAACCAAAGTTAAAATACATTATAGTATATGCAAAATTTCTCATTAGTGTACATTACATGTCTGAAATTGGTTGTGGTGTTGTATTTTAATACACTGACTGTACTCTGTGAAGGTGTAACAATGAATATCTAAGTATCATAATGTACTGTATTATAACTGTAGTAACATGCATCAGGCACAGTTAATGCATTTAAATACTTTTACAGTATAATGCATTGTACACTGTATAAAGGCTTCAAATATTACTTTAAGTAAATAGGTATGAAGTTAATTTGCTGTTAAAGTATGCTGCACTGGATTGGATGAATGAAAATCTACTGCTATTTCATAGTGTGAATTTAAAAACATTCTGCAGAAAAGCCTTTGAAATTCATTCTGCGTCATTCTCATGTGAGCTTTCAAGGATGTTCATTCCTGCTTATTTGAATCAGTACTGTATGTCTTCTCTTCTTTCAATTTTTAAACATCTAATTTATGGCCAAAATAATTCTTCAAAATACTGATTGATATGTTGTCCAAAATTGCATCCATTTTGGCAAAGCCAGGCAGTTAAAAAGTTTCATAGAGAAAAGTAATTCTAAGTAATTAAGTTAAATATAAAGGTTCATCCACAAATTCTTACCAACTAATGAAAAGTTTTTTAAAGTGTGTGGGGTTTTTTTGGGGGGGTTGTTCTTTAGATTATTCAAATATTCCAAAAGAAACTGGTTCTTTTAAGATCTGTTCTCTGAAAAGTCTTCAGGGAACTAAAAAGTGGCTTTTGGAACCGTTATTTTTAAGAGCGTATCCTGATTTTGTAACCGTAGGATGCTGTGCACTCCTCTTTCATACAGATTAAAAGAAAATATTTACCATTTGGACCGTATGGCTAAACTACATCTTGGCTTGTTTTAGTTTTGTTTGATTTTCCTTGAACACATTCATTTTAATCCACTCATTTGAAGCCAGTCCATGGATCTGGCATTTCCCATCAGTAATATTCAAATATATTTCCCTTTCTGTTAGAGTGAAATCATCATGGTTCACTCATGCTGTTTCTAATAGATTAACATATGTTTCCTCATTAGCAGAAATGCATGACATGGATGGGTGGATGTTTTTATACTGTATGCTCTGATGGCTCGCAATGAAGGGAAAAAACCTACTCGGATATTACTGATGCAAGTAATAAGACCTCTCTGAGATGGAAGATGATGAAAATAAAATTGGATTTTAAGGTTTAGCTGTATGAACACATTCCTTCACAAGATGTATGTATGAATAGCTGTGCTTAACATCCATAAAGCCTGGCCTTCGATAGAAATGCTGCTGCCTTGCTGGAATATGTTAACTGCTGTGAAAAGTCTTGCTTTGATTTGCATTCAGTTCAGAAAGCTGTTACATTCCTAATGAACTTTGAAGCATTAATTTGAAATAATTTTTTCTCCGAAAATGTACTTTTACTTTAACACAATGTGTGGATAATAGATGTCTGTTTCTTTATGGTTATGAATTCTGGCTGTCCCTACCAGCATATTATTGACCTGACATTCCCCCCCCCCCCCCAACTAATAATCCATTAAGAATGACATAAATGACTAAATTATGGAAACCCAGAGAGCTGTACTCTATGCAGAGTTGTTTAACAATAAAATGCTATTATAGTTTTTCTCAATATTTTGCCCTTGTGTTTAATGGCATTCGTTCCTTTGTTTTAGTTAAAAGGAACTCGGGGCTCTAGACTAACTTGTTGAACTGGTGCACATTTTTTTCTTAGGCACACCAGCTCAAAAGTTAGGTGTGCCCACATTTTCATATAGGCAGTATTTTTGACATGTAAATGACACAGTGTCCACACTGAACAAGACAGTTGTTGTACCACGCTTTCCACTGCATACAACAAACGACAAGAGTCAGACTGAAAGTCAATCATTTCCAACGGAGAGTAGTGTGGGGATTCTGATCATATGCATATGCAGAAATTTCGGATCGGATTCTTTAAAATATTTTAACTTCTGCGGCTAGACCGTATGCGACCACCTGACCGGATGTGACATATTTCAGTGATGTCCAATCAGGTCTGTGTGCGTGCGTTGAGAATTATTAAAACCTTTTTTTTTGTTAATCTTTATTTAAAAAAAAGTACTGCTTTAAAAAAAAAAAACATTATTATTGTTCATGAGCAATTATTATTTTAATATTTATGTTGTTGTTTGTTTAATGCTGTTTCCATGTTCCCTCCAAAATTATTGGCGGTCTGTGCATTTCTGTTATTTGTTATGTTCATTCATTCATTACACCATGGTGAGTTAAAGAATAGGATTTTCCGAAACCGCAAGAGTAAGCTTCTCTCCCATGTTTATACGCATGACCAAAATATAAATTTTGTGCCACTTCCACTAAGGGACAAAAATCATGTCCAGTGGAAAGGCGGCGTAAAGTCTTGTCACTGGACGTGACAAAGTGACCTTTGAAAATCATTTGAAACTTGTCAATACGTCATAGATAGAACACAGAGTTCGTTTTCTGTCGTGAATTTGCAGTGCCAGGTCCAGTGTAGACAGCCGAATAGGTTTTATTGTATTTTGTTGCGTCGCACCGTTCTGGTCCAATGTAGACACTGTGTAACAATCTTGTCAAGATAAAGTTCTTTATTTGAAGCACAATTCTACAAGAAAGGTAAAAGTGTTGGTGCTTAAATGATTCTCAGACGGATCTTGCCTTAACTTAACATTCTTAACGAAAAAATTCTCAATCGTTCTTTTAATCTTCTCTCATCATCTGCGGCTGCATCCACTCTGTTTATCTGACGGGCCTAGGCTACTCACCTCTCTCTTGCCGTGTCTACACCAGACGCAAGCAGCACAGTGAGACAAGAACCCATTCTGCTTTCTATACTTGATGCTATGCTGGAACTATTCAATGGTTAAACATTGGTTAAAGCCATAATCTAATAAACATTCATCATTAAGACATTTTTAACTTTAAACTGTTGCCTCCAGATCAAGTCTGTAATAGTTTTATCCAGTGTAAAAGTCAAGAGAGAGATATATGCACAGATTAAGCATTATTTATTGGAGAAAACAGTCCAAAACAGTTATAAGTATATTGACGGCTTTTGATATTAGAGGACCGTAGTGGAGGGAATATTGTAGAAAGTGTTATTATGGATCAGATTTTAGCTAGATTTGACTGTTTAAAGTTAAAATTTCTTACAAACACAGCTTTTCACTTTAAAAGATGTTACTTCATGAATTTGAGTCATCTGGATTACTTTAGGCTTATTGTTATGTTTTTATCAGCTTTTTGACAGCTTTAGTGTTTAAGGAACACAATGTTTTAATGGTTTTATGTTTTGTTTCAGTTAATTGCTTAACACTAGGACTCCCAGGATTTTCTGACCCCCTCAGCCCTACCAGAGGTAGGTCAAATGATCCCCTGGTTTTAAACTAACAACTTAATCACCTACAATCGGCTCCCATTCATTTGTAAATGGGTGGCCGATTGGAATGTGTCACTCCCCTTCCCCCCACAAATGGAAGGGCAGAGTAGAGGAAGAGTAGAGTAAAGGTTTGAAGGACGCTGGGAAACCATATTTGAATCGAAGAGGAGAACTACGGCATGCACAGTTTATCT
>JAUCMS010000145.1:14554366-14569862 GCA_032357445.1 Enteromius radiatus | reverse complement strand
TCTGTTTTCCTCTCCCCCCACTTAGTGCTCACCATAACAAGGCCTGGAGAATGGACCAATGGGAATCAGCTCAAAGAGTGCTTGTTTGTTTAGTGCTTGCAAGGCAGATTTATTGATATTCCTCTAGCATTCTGGATTGGGGTTTGTTCGAAACCTCTAAAGTGATTTCTGCATTGTTTTAACATTAAATCATCTGTTAAACATCACTTAGATTCTGATTTGTAGATAATAATGCAATTTTTTAAAAATCTTTTTGTAGTCTTTATATCTTAAATACATGTAAAATGAAATGTTGGGTATTATCTCTTTGAATTAATCTGTGAAGTGTGCAGCTTTCAAAAAAAAATAAAAAATGAAAAAAATACACACACACATACACATACAGTGGGTAAAATAAGTATGTTAGTTTTTCCTCAGTAAATAAAAAAAGTATATTTCTAAATGTGCTGTTGATTTGAAATTTTCACCAGATGTCAGTGACAACTATAGACCTACATATAAGGAAAACAAAAAAGTTCAGAAGTCTATTCTAATAAAATGTAATACATACGGACAATGGGAGGTTAAAAAAAGCATGTAAAGCCAAGACACCAGCTGAAATCTATCAGTAATTAGAAAGCAATCCTTCCTCTAATCAGTGAAAATTAATATTAGCTTCTTCAGTCCCAACACCTACTTTACCAGGATGATGATGATGATGAAAGGGTGGACATTTCAGCAAGGCAATGATCCCGAACACACAGCCAAGGAAACTCTCAGAGAAAGAAAATAAAGCTGCTAGAATGACTCAGCCAATCACCTGACTTGAATCCAACAGAAAATAGGAACCAAAGATCAGAGTTCATAGAAGAGGCCCACAGAACTGTGTGGAAGAATGCAGGCCAGAATCACATTTTCTCCATACAGGAAACATCTTGAAGCTGTTGTTCAGCATATTAAAGGAGACATATCATGGGAATCTTGTCTTTAAGGGCTGTAATCAGGTCCACAGTGCATCTGTCAACCAAGGAAACGTGAACAAGAGTAACCCAGTAACTTTGTTTTAGCCTTTTTTCTTTTGCAAGTAATCTGTAAATTTCCACGTGCTGTGCCATTGTAACGGTTGTGCGGAGGACTGACGCGGAGAGTCACAAAGTCATTTTCAAAGACAATCATATTTACTTCAGCGAGGTTTTTCAACACAAGGTACAAACACACACTTAGCATATACGATGACGGACGAGGACTGAATCACAGAGGGCAACTTATAAAGGGAAGACAATCACAGATAACGAACTAAACACACCTGAAAGGAATCCATAATCAAACAAAACTAGGTCACAACGAGCACGTGGGGAGACACAAGTAAACATCGAACACAAACATGGGCACGTGGCAAAACATATAAACGTTACAACGCCGTTACGAAAACGCCGTAACAAAAAACAATAACAGAGGAGGGTGGGCGGGGGCTTTGGAGGAGGGAGCAGCACAGAGGAGCGACAAAAGAAGAAAAAAAAAGAACATACAAAAAAGAGTCTCAATGCCCAAAGTGGCCCTTCCGGAGGGAGGAGCCAGTGCGGTGTCACCAGCCGGACAATGCAGGCCACCATCCAACAGCCAACAAGGCCAAAACTCCAGGGCGGAGTCGACGGCGGGAGGAGCCATGGAGGAGGAGGAGAGGCCGACGACTCCAGGGAACCGACAACCGGAGACATCCCCATGACGCAGAGGGCTGGAGGGCCAAGGCACAGCAGTGGCCTCAGGTGACTGAGGCTGAGGCGAGGACTCGGAGGGCCGCAGCGACACTGGAGCGACTGAGGACGATGTCGATGCTGAAGGGAAGGAGAAGCCTGACAGAGCTGGCAGGACGGCGGGACGAGGCGCAGCCGGAGGAGTGGAGTCCAGAAGCGGCGGATGGACGCCGACTGACCAAGGGTGAGCCAGAGGAACGAGGGAGACCGGTGGAGCTGGTGGACCGACGATCCTCAACGTGGCCGAAGGCGCTATGAGGCCCAGCAAAGCCGACAGGTCGAAAGCCCGAGGTGGAGTCCAGGCGTCACTGGCTGGAGGCAAAGACAGGGGATCGCAGGTCTGGAGTGGAGCTTGAACGGAATGGACTGGCAGGAGAGGAGGAGGGAGAGGGAGGCTGGGAGGGAGCTTTAAAATCGAGGAGCTGTCTGGAAACAGCGGAGAAGAGGACTCGAGAGGGCTGATTACCACCTCTCCATACCAGTCAATGAGATCTTCAGACTCCAGGTCCACTAAAATCCCGACCGGGACTTCGGCTGCTGTCGGCTTGTGAAGGTGCTCGTGTTCGTGCACTGTGGTGCTGAAAAAACAGTGAAGAAAGCAATATTGTGGAAAAAAATGAATAAGTAGCTTTCTATTTTAATATCATTTAAAATATAATTTATTCCTATCAAGCAGAATTTTTTTCATAACATTATTTTAATCTTCAGTGTCACAAAAGCCTTCAGAAATCATTCTAACATTCTCATATTCTGCTTTTATGATTATCAATAATTAACATTTTTGTGCTGTTTCAAATTTCAGTAATGGAAAAAAAAAAGATTATTTGATTAACAGAAAGAACAGCTTTTATTTTAATCAGAAAGCTTTAATAACAGTAGACTTTGCTGTTTAGCATTCAATTAAAAATTCAAACTGACCTAAACTATAAGTAAAATCTGTTGCGCAGTAGCTGAATGCAGATTAAATATTTCTGTTTGCTGAAACATTGAAAAGCATGAACAGGTCAAGCAGCACCTGACTCTGTTTCTGTCACGGTGGCAGTGAGGCCTATAGCTAAAAGAAAGTGAAATGGGGCTGGTGCTCTGCATTGTGTAATTCTCTGCTCCACTGAAGACAGACTGGACATTGGATTTGAAGAATGAAAGCTCAATGCACTGAAACAATAATACAGATGGCTTCTCTTTTTTTTTCATCCTTCAGCTGTGGATATATGTCCACTCCTGTGTCTTACTTTGTTGGCTTCCCGACTCAAATGATTATTGATAAAGCAATCGCTTTCAGAGGACTAACAACGGGAGTCAGAACCAATCTCTTTTATTCAACACTGTGATTGGATTTGTAGGGCCTACACGGCTGTTGAAGATTTATCGAGCAGAGCACATGGCAGATATAAGAGATTCTCTTTCAAGAACCTCAGATTGTAGCATCGTTCAAGTCTGTGAAGACTTACTATAAAGAATTGTAAACAAAATATGAGGGAAGGAGCTCACAGGACTGCATTTAAATAGAAAAGGGTTCAAATGGTCATCCAACTCCTCAGGTCCAGTTGTCAGTCTCAGGCTGAGTGAATGAGAGTTTAACATCTGGTATTCTCACAACATCTAACTTAGTCAATCCACAATGGTGAATCAATTATGGCTGTTTCAGATAGAGAAGAGAAGGCTTTTAAGAGCTTGATTAAATGTCAACTCTGATTACTTCGCAGCTGACGTATCTATTCCTGTCAAGAGTGGACATCTGATGCTGATCTGTAGAACAATGGTCTGGTGCCTCACTGCTCTTTATTTTCAGTGGGAGTGACATTGTGTTCGGTTGGGTTACAGCTCCTCTTGAGACTCAGTGACAGCATTTAGCCTTTAGGTCATCTTGAAAAAGGAAAAGGCGGGTTTGAATATAGTAATATGGTTGGGGGTTGTAATGACAGAATTGTGAGTTGGGCTCGATACATATTTAGCTCTATCAACAGCACTCATGGCAGATAGGAAGGAAGGAATAAAATACTACAAACAATAAATTATTTAATATAAAGGTTATGATAAGGCACAATGGAACGAAAAGGCTCAAGTGTCTGTTATAGTCTGAATTTATATTAAATGCAGTTAGTCATCTAAAAAGCAATATTAAGCTCGTCTTTATATCAAACGACAAGCATATGATGAAATATATTAGACTGTAATTTAAGTTCTGTTGTTACTTGTATGCCATCTATTTAAATATTACATATTATGTTGTGGATTTAAAAGCATCAGTGTGAAGATTTTGTGAGCGGGAGCACTTTTGTGCTAGCCTGGGCCCGCCCATACTTCGTTTGATGCTACATTCATTTAGCGAGCAAAGTTAGTCTGGCCAAGCTGCCGTTTTAGAGCATTTCTGTTCCCCAAAAAAGTGGGAACCAATGAGAAACACCGGCACGACTGAGGCGGGTGTAACTTGATGACGTGACATGATGTTTCGTCGTGGCCTAATGGATAGGGAGTTGGGCTTGTAACCCAAAGGTCGCGGGTTCGAGTCCCAGGTCCGGCAGGGATTGTGGGTGGGGTTAGTGAATAACCAGCGCTCTCTCCACCTTCCGGGTGTGTGTTCTTGTGTGTGTGTGTGCGTGGTTGATCACTTCTCACTGCTGTGTGTGTGCACTTGGATGGGTTAAATGCAGAGCACAAATGGGCAACCATACCTGGCCACATGTCACGTCCTTTGCTTTTGCTTTTGCTTTTCCTTTTCCTTTTCCTTTTCCTTTTCCTTTTCCTTTTCCTTTTCCTTTTCCCTTTCCTTTCCTTTCCTTTCCTTTCCTTTCCTTTCCTTTCCTGCTTAATTGTTTGCTAATCTCTTCAAAAATAATCACTGAATGACTGTAAATACCATCTACTCACATATTAATCTGGCAAATCTGGCAGAAATCGCTTGACGACTTTTTCCTACGGCTTTAATGAAGCTAGCTACAATTGTTCACAATTGTCGCTACGCATACGTCATCGGAATGAGAGGTCTGATTGGTTGTAGATTCCTCCAGTAATATACAGAGGCATCTAATGGATGCAGGTTAAGCCCACCTCCCAGAAGGTGGGTAGTAAGGTAGCTTGGCCAGACTAAGCTCCTATGAGCTTTAAAGTTGCGTAACCCAGGCTACTTTTGTGCCGCAAAGCTGTTAAAATGTTGTCGATTTAGGTTGTCATGTAGATTAAGTTAAATACAGGTTTACTGTATTTTTTCTCACAAAAATCATGTGTTTACGTATTGTGGCTATACTTGTCACAGACATGCCAGGCTCTGCGGTTACCCAATCACAATGCTCACTCTCCCTTGAGTATTAATCACTGCCACCTGTCACCCATCACAATCAGGAACCACATAAAACCACACACTGCACTCAGCGTCCGAGCTCGATCTTACAAAGTGGACTCTATCTTGGCAAGAACTATATTCTTCTAAGACTTACCTGTATACTTACTGTACCTAGTGCCTTCCTCCATGTACCCTGCAGTCTCTGTGTCTCTCCCAGGCTCCTTCTGTGTATCTCTAGTGTCCGTGGTTGCATCTCCTCGTCTCCATCCATCTCCATTGCTCTTGTGTTCTCCGACAATCCTGTAACAAACCATATTCAAGATTACTGAACTGTCTGACATCAATATAAACTATCCATTGCTCATTTACTTACCATTGTTGCATCTCCATCATCTTCTGTTACTCAGCTGCAAAATAAAACAGTTTTTATAGATATTTTTTAAATTTATTATTGTACTTACCTTCTGTCTCCCATCCGCTTCTTAACAAAACTATTATAGTGAGTGCAGTAACATGTATGGATGCAGTGAGAATTTTAACAGTGAGTACATTAATATTTATAAATACAGTGATAATTTGTATAATGCAAAAAAAAAAAAAAAGTGTGATTTGAAATTGTGAATTGATAAACCTTGTTACTCTGCAACTTGACCACTAAACTAAGCATTCAATAACTTGCCTCAAAATCAGCGGGGGCGTGATATTTTTGAAGAGCCCGAAATATAATTCTAATTATAATAAACATCAGCATCGCCATAACTGTCATTTTTCATCAGACACATTAAAGCGTAGCTGAATGCTTCAAATGAATCTGAAGTTGCAATGCAGTGCACACACGTGCTACACACACACAAACAAAATTGCACCGGTTGAACATGCATCATTTTGATCAAGGTTACATTTCATTCCTCCCTCTCTCAGCTGCTCATCTGAAGTGTTTGTGGGAGATGAAAAGAGGCTGAGCTCTTTGAAGCTGATTTTCTACTCCTGCAGCTCCCGTTATCTCTGCAGCTCAGCATTCTCTGGAGTTAAGAAAAAGGAAACAGAGAGAGAGAGAGAGAGAGAGAGAGAGAGAGAGAGAGAGAGAGAGGATCTGATCTGTAATTGTAATCATTGAACTTTTTCCCTTACTTTCTTAAACCATCATCTGACCATTAAAGGTATGATCTTAAATTAATCGTTCATCTAAAAATTACTAGCAATTACTCATATTCTGTAAATATTTACTCAAACTTATTCTTTTCCAAACTCACAAATTGTTATGATCATTTTTTATTAATCTCAACACAGTTCTTTTCTATAAAGCATTTATTGTATCAGCACTTTGAACAACAACAAAAAAGTACACATACTTTTTAAAAAAAGTACATTTTATGAAATAATATACTCACATATAGATTGAATGCAATGGGGTTTTTTTTTAGGTAAATTGCGTTTCAGTTGCATTTTTATTAAATACATTTGGTTAAACAAAGAGCATATTTAATCAATTTAAATAGTACTTAAATACATCTTTATATTCATATTTAATCCTGTTGTCTTTGACATACCACACAGTCAAAGCACTTTAATGTAGTTTCTATTGAAACTTAAATGTTATGTATTTACATATATATGTAATTACATATCTGTAATGAATCTGTAATATATGCCAACTTTAATGAAATCATGATGTAAAATCCAGCAATATCAAACTATTTGATTTAGGAATTACAGCAGAAGGCTGTGTTTCAATATGTTTCAGGCTAGAAAAGACTTTTATTCTTTTTTTATTTTTATTTATTTTTTTGAGCTTAACAGACTTGAAAGGTCTGTGCAAAGAGTAAAGAAAAAAATAGCAAAATCTGCAATAAAAGCGATATTGTTAACTTCACTGTACAATAACATACAGTAGTAACTGAGCGGTTGTTTGTTTCCCTTTAATCTGTCTGCTTTAATTCTGCGGTAATGCTGGGATATCTGCAGAATGGATGGATTGATAGATGAATGAGAGCGTTGGGATATACAGTATTGATTGCAGTTTATCCAAGGTTAAAATGTTTTAAAGTATGCGTCTACTTCCTTTGTGCAAAGGTTTCATGTTTCATGAGCTATTCTCCATTAGGACCCCATTAGGTGGGTAGGTGATGGCCATACTGTAACTGACCTTTATGTATGATTGATTCCGGCACTGAGCGTGTGTGTGAGTAACTGAGTGATGACCTCATGTGATGTGAAGATGTGTTGTTTAGCCTTGAATGTATTTTAAAGAGTTAGCAACTTTTGAATCACTCTTAAAGGGATAGTTCACCCAGTCAATGGGGTTCAAACTTTCATTCCATTTGTGCGTGTGTGTGTGTTTTCCATAAAATAAACTAATTCCTATATAGTAACTTAAATTTTTGGGTGAACTATCCCTTTTAAGATTGATCTCTAAAACACTTCCCACCATGATTAAAGCTCTCAGTTGATTACGATTGAAACGCATTTCACCCAAGAAAGCACTAAACATTGGATTGAAGGACGTCACATGTCTGTATAAGAAAAATGAACTCAATTCATAATGGCATCAGCTTCTCACACTCATTCCTCCTGTGAGTGCGAGGCTCAAATTGAAGAGCAGCTATATAAAGACATTCATTCACCTTCAATCTGAGTCCTTCATGCAGTCAGCTCTCTGTTTTCCACCGCTGGTATCCATCACCTCTGACAGACTCAAACTAGCTTTTTCCATTGAAAGACACGCCATGCTCTGCTATCCAGCAATCCTGGATCAAAAAAGGTCACAGCAAGGTCAAGTGCAATGGGTCGGTTTTGAATACACATAAATAAACCAATGTACTTCTTGTAAACAAAGGAATGTTCATTAAAAGTAGAAAATGCTTCAGTGAAATTTAGTTTTACTATTTAACATACAGTCTATGTTTATTGATATAAATATCATAAATGCTACAGTTACAGTTGGTAAACAATTTCTAGCCTAGTTTACCCATCATGAACCTTAATTTACTTGACCTCATAAAAATAAAAAAAGAGACTTTTTGTCAGTTATACTTCTCGTGCATGAGTTGTTGATTTTTTTTTAATTCTACAAATGTCCTTGGTTTAAAAAAATGCATTTTGAACATTTACACACAAGAGCAAAAGACAACAAAAACCTAGAAAACTACCATTTACAAGTTTAAGGTCAGTGTGATATTAAGCATCAAGTCAAGTAAGAAATGTTTGTTGCTTTGTAAATAATCAGTTTTATTATTTTTTTAACTGTCAAATATTTAATCTGACATGCAGCACTGTGTATAATGTGAATAGTCCAGGTGTAACGTTTGGCTATCCATCCAGCTCATGAGTCAATAAAACCGGCTGTGTGACCATGAGAAACAACAAGGTATTGTCTGGTATGCAGAGGGCAGGGATTCTGGATTTTTTTAAAGCAAACAAGTAACTTAAACACTGATCTCTCTTGCTCTTATCTCACAAATTGCATAAGGTTCCCAGTGATCCCCTGACTGATACGATTGTTGTGGAAATAAAATATTGCAGCTTGGAGAGGATATTTTTATAATTGTCTTAGTAAACTGACCAGTTCTTAAAGGCCCAGAAAGCCATCACGTGTCTTGAATCAGCTGTCACAAACACTTAATACCATAGTGTAATATAAACCTCTGATTATCACCAATATGCTGCTTGGCTAACAAAGAAATGTGATAAATTAATTATAAACATTGACTGAAATAATTTAAGCATTGCTGATGTTGTGGTGAAAGTGTGGGTGAAATGTACATCAAAATCATTGTCTTAATCAATAATTTGTATATTACAGTAAAAAAGCCTTTCTTTTTGTCGGATTTATTTTTAAAAGGACAGTGGAAAAAAACTGTTCTCAATGTTGTTTCAAAGTTACATGATTTACCTATATGGAACATAAAATATTATATGTTTAACCTTACAAAACTTTTACTACATGGCAAAAAAAAAAAAAAATCATCTTTTGTATACAGGCTTGGAACAACATTTTTGTGTGAATGATTTTCCTAAATGCCCAATGTTCTCACAACAATGGCTATAATACATTACATATACTCCTGAAGTATTTACAGTAAAAATTTACTGTGTTTAAATTTATCTCGGGAGAGTATGTTTAGATGTTTTAACTGGAAAACAATGCAAAATGCACATTAAGACAAATGTTTATGCAATCCGTGTGGTTAAAATGTGATAACACACTGGTTAAGGCTTAAATGTCTTTGTGCATCAACAATAATAAAATGTTGGCATAAAATTATTCAACCCAGCTGATGTACATCAAGTGAATGTGAAGAAAGTTGCATAACGTTGCACTTTAAAAGGGAACCCGTACACACACCTCATTACTAGTCCTGTAGACCCAGATGTGTTTGGTTAAAGTAATGACGCAACTTCGTGACACCTGCTGTGTGAAGAAGATAAAGCTGTTGACTTAATCCAGGAGAACACGTTTGATCAGGGAAAACCAAGCCCACAGAATAATAAAGCCCTGGTATATTGTGATCTTTTTAACTTGCCATTGCACCTTGCTAAGGCTATAGCGCAAGTCTCTATGGGCACACCAAAGAAGTCATAGAAGCAATAAGACAACAAACAAACCAAGCAAAAATACTTAAAATACTTTTTTTTCCCCGCCGCAGCGAATGTCATCTGCATTGCATATTTTACAGGCAATTTCTTTGTCAGCACAAATCAGATTCCTCCTTGCACACAGTCCAGTCAAGTGAAATTCCATACAGATTTTTATTTCTGCTTGCATGTACATGGACAAACACACACACGCACACACACACACAAATAAAAACATTCCCCTATAGAAAGCTTTCCTAAAGCTGCTCCCCGCCTGTGTTTTTGCAGGAGAGGTTGTAGCCTGCACATAAATCATCAGCTCAACGCACAGCTATAATGTGTCTCAGTGGAGCCGGTCATCTCTGCATACACACACACACACACAAACACTTGCACAAACTCGGGTGGGCTGGGGGTCAGAGGTAAGGAGAGTTCTAGATGTATTGAACTCTGAATTAAACTGAATAACACATGAACTCCTGTTGGTACACAGTGTGCCAGAATACATTTAATGTTATATAGTGTGTCCCAATTGATTCTCAAAGAAATACATCTTTCAAGTCTATGATCACGCATGCTCTTCAGCTTTCCCTTTGAAAGAACATTTTCTAGAAAGGTCACTGGAACTGCATCGATACATACTGTGCAGATCACATATAACAGTATATAAAGATCACAATGACACAAGGCACAGCGCTGTCACCCTAAAAGCTTTGTATCTTATTTATTAAAAAATAGTACATATTACTTTAAAGTGCATATTAGTAGCTAAAAGGGTGCATATTAGTACCTTTTAATTTATCAATTAGAATCAGACCCTATTTTATAACATATTTACTGATTGATTAATTAAATGTATCCAAATTTACTGAGGAAAAACCCTAAATAAAAAAGATTTCAACATTTTAAATTACTACAGCAGATATACATTGCAAATGGCTATACAAAATAACACATAGTAGCAATATTACACAAGCAAGAACTTGTTATTTTTAATATCAGCACAGTCATAATGATATTTTAGTAACAGTTTAGTATAGGGACAAGTTGTCACTATTAGCTAGTTGCTTATTAGCATGTTCTATTATTAGCAAGTTAGCTGTTTATTACTTATATAGCACAAGACCATATTCTTTGTCCCTATCCAATACCTAAACTTGCAACGATTCGAATTATACAGTATTTTACTCGATTGAATAGTTATCAGTTGTATTCAGGTGACAGATATGGGCCAGAATGGACCTGTTAAGCCTACCGATAGGCTGAGAAGGCTGATATCGTCCATGATTATATTCACTGCACGCATGTATGAAGCTGAAGGAACCACTGGAGTACCAGCAGGGGCAATTGTTTCCCCAAATAATAACAACTGCACACAGACCGAAGACCAGCCAAATCACCCAAAACTTAACAACTATCTTATTGATAAGCAGCAAATGAGCAGTTTACTGAGGCAGTTAATGGTTTGTGAATAGCAATAATTGAACCTTAAAATACAGTGTGACCAATATTTGTAACACTTACTGAACATATTTTAATGCTTGTGAAGTTGTATTAGTTATATGTGCCAAATATGTAATTATTTGCCTTTCCAAACATCAATATTAAATATGTATGTAGCCTTATTTTTATTTTCTAATGTTAAGAACGTGTGCCTTCACTAGGTCTGATGTTTCTGCAGGAATCCTCACAGCCTATAACTATAAACAGATCCCACCAGCCAAGACAAAATATGTCCTTAATCTCAGATCACGATAATGTGTTTTTACGTACGGTATTCTCTGTGGTTTGGTAACTACTCACTTACTGACACGCTCATTTTATTGATGGCTGTCTGGTGAAGAGCAATAGGTCAGAACAGTCATGCATTTAAACTGAAGTCATTAATCTACTTGTTTGATGGAGAGGGAATCCGGACAGTTTGTCATCAGAGGCCTCTGATGAATGCTAAAGAGAGTCTATACAGAAGACAGAAGCAACCGCATATCAATGAGTTTAGCATTCATGAACCTAGGTAAAGCACCTGTTATTCTTCATTTTAGCATCGGCTTTAAACAATTGCCGTCTTATAACATAATGCATTAGTGTGTTGATATCCGCAGGCAATCACACCAGCAACTAATACACTACATGATTTATTACTGCACAGTGCTATTTCAGATTACTAACCAGACAGCACTGGAAACGAAGCTCGCTGGAATGAAGACTAGATGAATGTTTAATATTACAGGTCAGTATCCGCACACTTCGGCCCCCGTTGTGTATCAGCTGACACCTCAAAGGCTCTTTTGGATTTAAATGAGAATATCCTGGCCAGTTTTGCTGTCGGTTTTTACGCATCTGCTGACACAGAATAGCTGTCTGTTGTTTGGCACTGAAGTAGTCTACTGGCCACAAACAAATTCGGTTCCCACAATCAGAGACTATTCTTTTTTTTCCCTTTTTGCACTTTGAAAGCATTTTGTCCACTTTGGTTATAAAAGTTGAGAGTTTTGCTTTTCCACTATTTCTGTGACAAATTGTGAAATGCTGCCAGTACTCCAAGCCATGTGCATCCGTATGATAACAGACACTTTTAAAAACATTCTATTTCATCCCCAGACTGAGGTTTTGAAGTTTCTGCACATCTCCTGCACCTTTCTTTCCGTTATTTTAATTGAATTCCATTGCACGGACAAAAGAGCACCTTGTCAGCACTCCTAATTATGTGGATTTTTAAAAAAGAAGATTTTATGCTCTGGTGATTGCACATATTATTTGTCATAGTATGCAGTTTATTCATGCGCGCTGTATGATACATTTATGAGCTCATTTTCTTCTTCCGTAGCCTTTCCACTCTGTTTGATCGCATTTTGAATATTTAGTGTCAAAAGTGTCAGGTGAAAAGCAGTACTGCACATTTGATAGCTCATGTTCTACAGCACCGCTCTGTACATATGTGATTAATTAAAAGAGTAATTAAAGTGTGAATTGAACCCTCGAGGGAACCATTTTCCAGGCTCTATTGTCACCCGTATTTAAATCACCAGGAAGGGCATCCCGCCATTTAATCTTTCTGATCCCATTTGGGAAATGGTGTAGGAGCCTTTGGTCCCAGCTTAGGTAGCACATATCTAATTACATGCTTATGAGAACAGAGATTTGGCCTTTTTATAATTGTAGAGTACAATAAAAAAATAACCATAGTGGTGCATAGTATGTACTCTAATCGTCTAATATTTGAGATCATAGGCATAATAAACAAATACAGTATATTTTAGATATTTATATGTATAAACACTGCAAAAATAATTAATAAAACATCACAGTAATCCACATGACTCCAGTCAATCAATTAATGTCTTGTGAAACAAAACATATTGTGAGTTTATAAGGGACAAATCACTTGAATATCCATAATAACTCTTATTTCAGTCAAATCCATGCCCTGCTGTTCTCTCACATCAAAATACATGCACTGACATATTTGTTTATTATTTGTTTTTGAATTTTTTTAAAAGCATATTTCCACACAACACCGTTTTTATGTAGGCCCTACCTTACTGCACGTTTCGCTGAAAATTTAAAGAGAAATGCCCAGTGGCACTAAAACACAGGTTTAATACGTTAACCCTGGTACATTTTAATCACGTTAATATAGCTTTGTATTGATGTGTTTTTATTAAGTTAAAATATCCAGGGACTGACACTAAAAATATGCCCTACACCAAATCCAACCCTAACCTACCTGACAGTGTTAACAAATGCAAATTTAATATAAAAATGCATTTTTTGATGCAATCGTGTCACTTCATGGAGCTTCTCGTCTCTCAAGTACGTCTCCGTGAGATACCAAACAAATTTAATAGATATGAATCTGGATATGTGTGATGCTTATATTCAAAAGGTTTAAATATCCCAGAATATTAATATTGTTTTGAAGTCAATTCTTCAAGTAATAGTAAGAAAAAGGAATAACATATTTCAGAGTTTTACTGCCTCTAGTGTTCATTTCTGATATGTACTTATTGGTACCTATGTCATGTCTCGCTAAAAAGTGCACAGAGGTAAATATACAGTGGGTACGTTAAGTATTCAAGACCCCCTTAAAGTTTTCAATCTTTGTTATATTACAGCCATTTGCTAAAATTATATGAGTTTGTTTTTTTTACTCATTAACGTACACACAGCACCCCATACTGACAGAAACATTGAATTGTTGACATTTTTGCAGAGTTATTAAAAAAGAAAAATTGAAATATCACATGGTCCTAAGTGTTCAGACCCTTTGCTGTGACACTCACATATTTAACTTGGTGCTGTCCATTTCTTCTGATCATCCTTGAGATGGTTCTACACCTTAATTTGATTATACTGATTGGACTTGATTAGGAAAGCCACACACCTGTCTATATAAGACCTTACAGCTCACAATGCATGTCAGAGCAATAAGAAATAAGATTCTCTAGTCTGATGAGACCAAGATAGAACTTTTGTCCTTAATTCTAAGCGGTATATATGGTGAAAACCAGGCACTGCTCATCCCAAAAAGACTCATGGCTGTATTCGA
Organism: Enteromius radiatus; assembly: GCA_032357445.1. Taxonomy (NCBI): domain Eukaryota; kingdom Metazoa; phylum Chordata; class Actinopteri; order Cypriniformes; family Cyprinidae; genus Enteromius; species Enteromius radiatus. Next base: position 14,555,722 of record JAUCMS010000145.1, on the reverse strand, counting down.
TCAAAAGGGTGCATCTACTAAATACTGAGCAAATATTTAGGACCATGTGATATTTCAGTTTTTCTATTTTGATAAATCTGCAAAAATGTCAACAATTCTGTGTTTTTCTGTCAATATGTGCTGTGTGTACATTAATGAGGAAAAATTTAACTTAACTTAAACTTAAATGATTTTAGCAAATGGCTGCAATATAACAAAGAGTGAAATATTTAAGGGAGTCTGACTACTTTCTGTACACACTGAATGCCATGATACCAGGTAGCACATTTCTCTTCTGAATCAGAATTTTCACTGGATTATTTGTATTTGTTTTTATCAGATGTTTGGACTCTCATTCTGACGGCACCCATTCACTGCACAGGATTCATTGCTGAGCAAGTGATGTAAAGGCAAGTTAAAAAAAACAAACAAAAAAAACTGTTCAGCGAAGAAACAAACTCATTTACATCTTGAATGGCCTGAGGATGAGTGACTAGTTTTAATCATTTAATTATCTTGAGATTTTTTTTTTTTAAGGAAAAGAAGAAAATGCTTATTAAAACAATTGTTTTTGCACTGAATGTTCATGACTAATATTATAATAATCTGTATCATCTCCTGGAATCGCTCAGTTCTCTCATTTAGGCTTTTAAACAGCATCTCTCTGGATATTGAAAATGATCAGTGACAGAGAAATTTTCATTAGCATGATCCTTTATCCTGTCATCTTTTTCATGCTTATTTGATGCTGACCTTTCCGCGCATATTACAGGAAATGATCTGCAAAATCATTAAAGCAAGTGGTTTATGTAACATTTCTACTACTTCTCAGCTGAAATATGCAGAAAAGAAAAAGAAAGTAACAAGTAATAGAAAAAAGGTTTGTTCTTTTTAATGGCTTGTCTTCCCAGGCTTTTCTTTGAAAAGAGAAGCTGTCTTAAAACATTCTGCTCAGAGCGAATTAACTTGCTTTAGGGTGATGGACTTTACCTTTTTTTTCAGTGGCATTTGAGGAGAACTTTTATTTAGATAAGATTTTTCTTTTTAACTAGAGGCGATCTTCATGTTCCTTTTCTTTTTCATCTCCCTTTATACTCTGCTGTTTGAAAATGCCTACAGAGTGAAGTTAAAAAGCAATGCTAACTAAAATGTATGTACAATTTAAAAATGAGGCCAGTTGACTTAAGCATTACATCATTAAGAGGCTAACATTTATGACTCTTTATTTAGACCATTAAATATGCAGCATATTGTCAAGAAAATGCTTGGTTTCCATAGGTTTATTCATGCAGGTTTGTGATTGTGTCATTGTTAAGAAGTCTTATATATATATATATATATATATATATATATATATAAAATTGGCTTTGCCATCAG
>JAUCMS010000145.1:14514169-14527662 GCA_032357445.1 Enteromius radiatus | reverse complement strand
CGCAATACATATCGTATCGGCACCCAAGTATCGGAATCGTATCGAATCGGGAGGTAGGTGTATCGTCCCATCCCTAACATATATACAGATAAAACAGATAGCACTGTGAAAAATTTTGATTATTTTATTTTATTACTTTTAATTTAGTTCTAATTTTGTAAATAATGAAAAAAATTGTGTTGACTTGTTTAAACATCATAATTTTGTGGAAAACATGTTGGTTATTTTACTTTCTTCTGTTTATATTTAGTTCTAATTTAGTAAAAAGTAAAAAATAAAAAGGGGAATTTGTTTGTTTATTTTAACCGACTTACTGTGCTAATTGTGTTCCGCACAGATGTGTTTTAGCACCATTGCCTGATTTGCATAATTCCTTTAGTGAATCGGGTGATAAAACTACCCGTGCAAATAAACATCAGTAGGTGTGATTCAATTTTAGTAAATTTACTGCATTATGTTTATATCCTGTTCATGCCCATAACCGCAAATTCACCTAACAGCGAGTTCAGTTAAAGGAAATATTTACCAATATCTAATTATTTTTCAGTGTTTGTGTATAGTACGTCTCTTTATTTTGTTTTATGTGTCATTTCACCTGATCTATGAAATGTAGTGATTGTGTTGAATTAGCGTTAGCTCATGCAGTGAACTTTCAGCGTCTCCTGTGTAAACATGCATAATTAGATGCAGGCTTAGGCAAAAGCCATAACTGCCAGAACTGCAGCTGGCATAGAAAGAGAGAGAGAGAGAGAGAGACGGAGCGAGAGACGGAAGAAGGGACCGAAATTGTGTGTTGACAGGCGGGGATGTTGGTGTGGGGGGGGGTGAGAGAAACAGAGGACAGTGACTAAAAGCCAATTAATTAGCGAGAGCGGTGATGTGTGTCAGCTGCCTGTTGACATCAGCCCAGATCTCTGTTCACAGCTCTGCTAATGCCCTCCTCTCTCCCCTTCGCCTTCTCAACATCTCCCTTCATTTCTCTTCCTCTCATTCACATCTCGGCTCTTTGCTTTAGAACTCTCACACTTGTTGTGATTGTTTACACAGAAACGCAGAGAAAGGCACTGATGTGTAGCCTTGCACCGCTACATGCAACCCATGCTCAAACAAACCAACACACAAGAAATCCCTCCTCCTGGTACACAGCGCCTTTGTGAGAGCAAACCTTGATAAAACTTATTTTTAAAGTAAGACTGGGCATGGCCATTTTTAATCGTTATAATGAATGATTTGGCAAAATGAAATGTCATTTTGTATTCATATGTAGTTATTTGGATTTATTGTTCACAGAATTCTTTGTTTTGTTTGCTTTGTTTAGGCAACCTGCGGATTATGTTTCTGATCTGAATGTGTGACACGTCGTAATAATAAATGCCCACACACAGGTAAGATTTTCAAATGGTGCACTTGAAGTCAGTGTCATTTTGTAATTCTTTCTTGTAAATTTGAAATCATTAAAAAAAAAAATATATATATATATATATTTGTCGTAATATCTCTGATTTTACGGAGCCCCGTAAGGGAGATGGTGGAAAAAAAAATTGGGGTGGGTAAAAAAAAATTCAAGGTGGAAATGTTTTTTTTTTTCAAATCTTTTGCGTTCTCTCGCAAAACTTTTGCGTTCTCTCGCAAAGATATTTGCGTTCTCTGGCATAAGCTTTAAGCTTCCAGTGTATTAGACAGCTCCGTAATGGAGCAGATCTACATCATTAAAGGCCATGCTGCAGCGACTGAAAGTGAGAGCGATCATAACGCACATATGGAACCATCAGCTGTCAAATGCCTCTAATGATGTAGATTTGCTCCATTACGGAGCTGTCTAATCCACTGGAAGCTTAAAGTAAACAGAAAGTGTTTATCTGAGTTCAACTGGTTACGCCAGAGAATGAGAAAGTTTTGCGAGAGAACTCCAAAAGATTTTGCAAGAGAACGCAAAAGTTTTGCGAGATATTTTTATTTTTTTTACCCACCCCGATTTTTTTCCTCCACCATGTCCCTGAAGGGGCTCCATACTGATTTAAATCAGAAATTCTCTTTTTAAAGGAGAAAATGACAATGGAGAAAGCATATGTGTCAATTTTTGTTATTATGGATTTAGTCATAGTGGGAAATTACCTGGTGTATGTGAAATTATGTGTTTCAAATTGATTCAAATCTGTAGATTCCTCTGGGTTGTCAGCTTAATTTTTATTTATTTTATTTCATTTTTTTTGTTATAACACTTTACAATAAGGTTGATTAGTTAACATGAACTAAAAATGAACAGTACTTCTACAGCACTTATTAATCTTAGTTAATGCTAATTTCAGCATTTCCTAATGCATTATTAAAATCACAAGCTGATAGCACTGTGAGCTAACATGAACTAATAATGAATGATTGGATTTTTATTACCTAACATTAACAAAGATTAATAAATAGTGTGATAAATGCATTTGTTAATTGTTTGTTCATGTTAGTTAATACATCAACTAATGTTAACAAATGGCACCTTATGTGAAGTGTTACCAAAAAGTAAATATTGCTACAAGGCTGTTGTATGCTTGATTCTGATTGGATGATGAACATTCTAAGATAGTAACCCATTAAATGTCCCAAAGAAATGGGTAAAACCATTTGCAGGTCAGAGTCTTTTGGTTTGTGTTTTATATGTAAGTCCTTTTAGTGACAACTTTTGTTGCGTTGTGGTAATTGATGCAGATTTAGATATTCATATTTGCATATAATAACAGTCTCATATAAACAGTGCACTTGCTTTTGAGTGTTTACGGCCTGGATTTGACATTGGCTTACATCTAGAGGGCTAGAGAAACAGCCACTAATGAGGCATCAATGTTTATATGTCTATGACTTTAGACAAGTCAACTTTGAATCTACATGTCAGCTAACTTTCATTATAATATTAGTAGGCTGGTAGGTCATGGTTAGGGTTATAGAATAAGCTGATGTGCACTTTTAAAGTTATAGGCATGAAAATAAAGCTATGAAGTAGTTCCATCACACATTACAGTTTCGTATTGACACATTGTTTCAAATGTCCTAACAACCTACAACAATAAATAAACCATAACCTAAAAAGACACTGGCCAAGCAAATAAATATGACTAATAATAGGATAAAACATGTCAATTATGTTTAATTTATTTATTTATTTTTGACAGCAGCAGTAAGGGTATGAATAACTCTGACTATCTGATCATTCAAACCAATGGAGCACTGGAACGATTTTTAGCTTTGGGTGAATAGAATAGTTGCCTGAGTTGTGCCCATGAGCAAGTCTTGTCACATCTACATGTAGATATTGTGAAGGAACATCCTTCCTGCCTCAGGCACACTTTAAGTGCTATTGGACCTGCTAGATCGAGCAAAGCGCCCCTTTTGAATTTCACCTCGAAAAATCACTGTGATGCCGAACCCTGCCTGGAATTAAAACACAGTAAACAGAGCGAGACTTTGCCCATTTTCTCTCTACCTGTCAGAATGAGAAAAATGGCCCATGGCAAACTATTCATCTTTCATTTGAGTGGGACCAGAAGAAAAATATGAGTTTCGGTGGGGTGAATCTATGATGCGCATCTGACATGTTTCTGAATTGCTAGAGAATGGTGAAGTTTGACAATGTTTCCCCTCAGGCGGTCTCTAATTATAAACTTCCTGCTTGGGTAATGCACTAATTATCATTTTTACAATAAATTAAGCATTGCTCTACTGGCTCAGCACGTACACACACACACACACACACACACACATATGCAAAAACATGCAGTCTAAATAGTGACATGCAGTTTTGTGGCTCCTCTGGGAAATTTTGAGGACACATTTTTTTCTGTCTGGTCTATTTGTGCTGTTTTCAGGGGTACATTCAATCATTTTACATTTTCAACTTTAATATGTTAATTATGAGCCCGTCAACACCTCTGGAGAGTATTCTGCAATCAGTCTCTGCAAAGCAACGTGTGTGTGTGTGTGTGCGTGCGCGCAATTAACCAAACAAAGGTACAAATGTCAAATAATTTATTTCTTGTCATTTGTTTATTCTACAGCTGTTCAAAGCTTGACTATTGTCAACTAGTCCAATCAAATGTTAATTAAATGCAAAGTGGCAGTTAGCATACAATATTCTTACGTGTAAATATGTTGCCGTGTTTTTTTCCACAATATGTATGACAAAAATAAATGAGTGTGTGATTGATGCTCTGTAAATGCAGCTTTGTTAGCGGTGAGATCTAAATATTTACAACGCAACACGTTCGCTATTTTAATTTGTTCACACAGCTGCTTCTTTTATTTTCTGAATCAGTGACTTACTAAGACAGCTCCATTTTTTTTCTAAGCTTATCCTTGTGGGAAAAAAAGTACACTTTTTCAGTTGTATTGCTGTCTATGGAGAGACAGATAGCTCTTAATTGTATTCTGAAGGTTTTACGGGTTTGAAACGACACGAGGGTGAATAATTAATGACAGAATGTTCATTTTTGGGTGAACTAACCCTTTAAATGCAGTAGTTGAACTTTAGAGTGCTTATGAAGATCTACAGATATGTAATTAATTATTTAGTACAAATTCAACTTCAAAGCAATTAAGGGCTCTTCTTTTTCACCATTACTGACTCAGATCCACATTATCATTCAAATTTACAATTTAATATACTGCGCTAAAACTACTCAAATGCATGAAGTCTGACTTACGTTCAAATTTGCACAGGATGATATGACGCAGGGCTCCTCCCCCGGTTCCATAGTTGTTTTAGGGATGTTGGCAGTGGGCTCAAGATCAGGTTTCACCGAGTCTGTAGTAGGCTGAGGATCAGGCTTGGGTAGTGACCCATAGCCGAAAGCCTGGATAGCATTTCCTGTGGGGGGAAAAAAGAAGGAAAAACACATTGATTCAAAGCACATTTTCATAAGAGAATGTTTCCTCAGGAAGTCAGAAAGGCAGAGAGACTTTAACTCGCCAGATCCCTTGAGAGGAAAAGTAATGCGTCTCGTCTTCTCCAAGTTTGTTATGAGACATAGTTAACTGTATTCGGGGGGTCAGCAGTTCAGCTAAATGCTAATTCTGCAACGCTTGCTGATTTTAAATCAGTTAATTGCTAGAAAAACAAAACAAGACACACACACACACAAATGTGTTAAAATGATGTGAGCTGGGTTGCTGTCTATTGCTTCCATGAACTTGTATCTACTCTATTTATATAGAGCACAAGTTCGCTAACAGCTATTTAACAACACGTTAAGGTATTTTAACACATTAATGTGAAGTAGACTATTGATTTCAAAAGAGTTTCATATTAGTACGTTGCTAACATCAAGTCCCAGGACATAAATTGTGTATGCCGGTTTATTATAGGATGATCATGTTCTCAGTAAAGATATTGATATTGTACACCTAAACTGAGGTATTGTTAATTTTTGCAACAACTGTCACATCAAACACGTGCTTACGATTCCTTAAAATGCAGTCTACGAAAGCAGCTCGCTAGGTTTGGTAACAGAGCCATGATCTACATAAAAACCATGCAAATTATACTGTATCCATGCTTGTTTTGACTAGAGAAATCTCTCTCAGCCTTTCTCACAGTGGGATATCGGATGAACTGTCTCCTGAGCTAATGCCTGAAGCTCGGTAGCTTATTATCTTATGTTTTCCTTTTTCTGCTTGGTTATTTATTTCACTTTCTGAAAGATATTCCTGCCAAGCAATCAAACAATTTTGGGGGGAGTTTCTTAGATTCTCTTTTATTTGCCTCCTAATAATTTCATCTGCCTATCTCTAATAATGCATTTTTTTATAACCATTGATAAACAAAGTCTGTTTTCTAACAATCTTTTCCAAAAGCTGGTCTGTTCTTGTTAACTTAGCAGGAAACCGCTTCACTGTAATCTATTGGTATTTTCTTTGAACGCTCCTGAGACCAACAACCATGTACAAGATATTTTCACCATAGCTATTACTTGCTACGACTTTGCTTCAGAGCATTTAATTGGACAATATGCTTTTGTCCCATTTTCTAGGTACAAAAATAATGTATAGTCACTGTTTAGGAGAACACTAACTGTGCAGAAGTATGCTAAAGCCCTACTATAGATATACTGAAGTACTGACCATGCCAAAGAAGAAATTATTGCAAGTATATTTGAAGTACACTTTAAATATACTTTGCATTTAAATACTGATATTATTCAAAGATCATATGATTCTCATCAATAATGGCTTTAAAACACATTGTAGGTTTAATATTAAGAAATGTGCACTGTGCACAAATGAATCTCTAACTAACGTTTAATTATAATTTTTATATCAGTAAGTTTCAGTAAATACAATGCTTTTTAATTATACTTAGAATGAAATACATACATTATAAACAATACATACATTAAAAATGGCCAATTGCCTCTTTCAAAGCAAAATTAATTAGATTATCATTTCAAAATAAGCCATAAAAGTCTGTTTAAATGACTGACACACTATCACTATGAAATGCCAAAAAAGGAGTCCCATAGCAGCACATGATAACAAGTCAGGCTGAAAGCCTTATTTAGCCTCTGCCTACATGTTTACTTTCTGCTAACAAGCATGACATTAGTTACAAAACAATCAGACATTTATGATTCTGGAGGTGGGTAAAGCTTCCACACATGGAAAGAATTTTGTAATGGAAAGTAAACACAAAACAAGGCAGGTTTCAAACACTGTCACCGTAACCACATGCTCATATAAGTACCGCATCTTCAATTACTTATCAAAATGCTAAGCATAAATTCTGAATTGAACGCGAATACTGAAAGCTAAGTGGCGAATGAAGCTGGATGGGACAGACTTTACAAAAGAAAGGCTTTAATAACAAAAGAAGAAAGACTTACGGAGACAGGTGTTTTCTCTGAAGTCCTGCAGAAATTTCTCACAGTCTTCTTCCTGATTTCCGCTGCCTCTGCAGGTACACCAGGGGGAGATGGTGAAGTTTGAGTGACCCGAGTCCAAGTAGTTTGGAGTCATGTCTGTACCTATAAGGACAAAATACGTCATTTTAATTTGTATTACACTGAATTATTAATATGAGCAGTTTTGTTCAGTTAAAATTATAAAATTATATATCTCGAGATTTTAATGTTTACTTAAGATGGCACAAAAGTGTGATAAAATATGAATAGTACTTTTCTCATGTTCTATTGACATTGGCTTGTTTCAATATTGTGCAATACATTACCGTTCAAAAGTCAGTAAAATTATTTGAATGCTTTAAAGCAATCTCTTATGCTCACCAAAGTTGTATCAGCTTATCATATCCTTAATGAGTAAAGGTATGTATTCCTTTCCAAAAATAAATACATAAATATAAAAAAAAAAACATCTACTGTATTCTTGAGCTCACCAATGAGTCTGGTGTAAGATGCAAGGCAGGCCTGATAGTCATCGTTGAGGCAGCTGCTGATGGAGTGAGGGGTCATCTGACAGTTTGTGTGGAAATCAGCCAGTCGTGACCTTGGCACAAAAACACAACATGCAGAATGCCAACATGAAACTACTTTCCATGAAAAACAAAGTGCAGTCAGTCTATAGTTTTGCCTAGGGGTGAAAAAATGGGGAAAGTTTGTGCGTATGTGTTTATGCCTGAAGAGGCCAGTTGCAATCCACAAAGGACGGGGTTTGAGTCTGTGCATGTTCAGAGGCATCTTCAGCTTCACACATCATTGCTTTTTCTTCTAGATAAGGCAAAATCATGACCGTTTCTCTCTCTTTGCTGTCTTTCATTCTTTCTCTTTCTTTTTTCCTCTGTCCGTTAGTTAGTCATCGTTGCTGACCGTGACCGCAGCATGTTTGTGGTTCAGAGATCTTGAGGGTCAGGCAGAAGAGAGGAGCACGAGAGAGCACAAATACTTCAACTGTCTTCAACTGTCTTTAAGGCTCGGTATGAACCACTGGCAATTTGTTGTTGCAGAGAATTTTAAACATTGTAAGACAAGTTTACTGATGCCATTGATGTGCAGTATTTCTGTCCGCCTCCTACAGGAGATCTGGGAGCACTGCTGTGTGGTGAACAGACACCACCAGACATCACCAGTCCAACCACACACACACACACACACAGTCATCTGTCATTTACACTTACACTCATTCCCTTGCTTATCTTAACACTTTATAACAGAACTGTGCATGATCTCATCGTTTGTTCCAGTGCACACATACATTTTGCCTAGAGACTAAAACATACATCATAACATATAGACAGCCTCTAAAACAGCATTTTATGTATGAGTGACTTTATAGATATCCAGATGTTTCTAAAGCATTTTAGGTTAACAGAATATTGAATTTATGGAAGTAATACTGTAGGTTGATTTCATTGTATTTCATTAATACAACTAATGAGGTTTAAACAATGATCTAATAGTATACTATAATATACACTGAGTTGTAATTATTATTATTAAGTTGGCTTGAGAAAAGTCTTCATAACAACACTATAGCAACTATCCAAACCAAGTTTCCTAGCAACTGCACAGCAACACCTTCACAACTACTCACAGTACCCTAGCAACTGCATAGCAACACCCTAGCAACCACATAGAAAATACCTAGCAACCACCCATAGTACCCTAACAACTGCATAGCAACACACTAAAAACCATCACAGAGACCCTAACAACCACATAGCAACACTCAGCATTTTTTAAGCCAATTTAAAATTAGTCTTGACAAACTTTTTTTTTTCTAATTATTATTGTTATTAGTATTATTAAAATGTATACTCTATGTTAAAAATCTGCAGCTGTGTAAGTATAACCAATGCAGTTTCCAGATTACTCACTTTGCCTAAACAAGTAGTGTGTGTACAGTATGTTCTTTATTGGTTATTATAATGAAGGTTTTGAAACGTTACTGAGCAAATTATTTAATCATCCCTTTAAATCTGCTAAAAAGGTTTTTCTCAAAGACAGAAATCCATGTAGCTTATTTACTCCTCATACAGTCTAGGAAAATATTTTTTCTGTAAGTCAGAACAACAAAACAATATCTAATTGTGAACATGTTTTATGTTAAAATATGAATTTTACCAGAGGATTTACAGGAGATCAAACCAACGAGCAATAAAATCACATGCAGCGCTTCTTATAGTCCAACCTGGGGGGAAAAAAAATTACACTGAAAACAAAAATTGCATAAACGATTTATCAGCCTTGCAATTGCGTCATTTATATTAAGGTAGCTCCTCAGAAGAATGGTTTCTCAAACAACCCTACTATTAGAATCAGATTACAGAAGTTTGCTTGAATCACAGTACCATTATTGTATTTTATCTCCAGTCTTAAAAACTGCTTTTTCAAAAACCACTTGGCAAACGCTGTTGTGCCCTTTGTTGCACTCTAAAGTTTGAGTCAGACAGAAAGTAGAGTTAGAAGCGGGTTTTTGAGGAATGTAGTACGGTACCAGTGGCATCCAGTGTGGATTTAACTCATACCCTCCCTCCTTTGTAAATACAAGTTTTAATTAGCATACAGCTAAAGCCCCTGCTGTGATTTACATGTCTAATTACATCTGTTCACGCTGCTGGAATCAAATAGAGAAGTGCAAAAAATATTGATGTACCAGTTGGGTTCCCAACATGAAATAAATACTTGAAAGAATAGGGGCTGGAAGTCATAAAACTTCACACAACTTTCCAAGCTCCTACTTTTTTTTTTTTTTTTTTTTACTATTGCATACTAAACGGGCGTGATGTTTTATAACCTGCAATGCATTTAAAATGTTTTTGTTTTTCGAAGCAAAACCAACAATGTCCAGTGAAATATATACTTGACACAATTTTGGCAAAAACAAAGTTTATTCCAGTGCTTACTGTATAAATAATGCAAAAGCCCATATCCTACATAAATTATTGCAACAGTTTCTGTGGAAAAATCAAGGCTTACACTGAAAAACAAAAAAACAAAAAAACAGTACTACAGTCTGTTGTGAATGAACCTGTAAGTTGAAACACACTGCTCAGATGCGCTTGAAATCAGTGTTGTTGAAATTCAGAGGTAAACTTCCCTCTCAGTGTTTGTTTTATCTTCAGTCCAATGTAAATGAATTTACCGGTTACATTTGAGATCTTATAAAGTTCCCAGGTACATACTGCATGGAACATTACTTATCTTACACTGCACTCTCAGTAAAAAAAAAAAAGGTAAAGCTGTCACTTGATGCTACCCATAAAGTATAAAATCTAGAAAAATACATCTTTGTACCTTATTTACTCCTAAATGCTATATTTTAGTCCCTTAAAGGTACATAATAGTATTCAAATAGATACAGTAGGCAACATTTGAAGGGGATCAAAACCTTTCAGTAAGTTGTTGCACGTTTCTGATCCACTTCAAATGTTGACTAATATATATATATATATATATATATATATATATACATATATATTGAAAGGGTACCAGCTCAGTGACAATTGAATTTTTTCTTTTGACCACAACCACAACAAGCAGTTAATATTTGCATATTGTTACATATTTATATTAACTAGTGGTGGGCCGTTATCGGCGTTAACGCGAGACTCTTATCGCGCGACAAAAAAAATATCGCCGTTAATCTATTCACAAAGTTGGGTTGGGAGCTAGGTCTATACTAAGCAAGCTACGATGACTTTCACCTTGATAGTTTAGCACGGATGTATACCTAGCCGAATTGCACTGTAGCCCTATTCGGACTTAACCGTTTACGTGATCTGGATCTTTATTTGTATTTATTTATTTATTTTATATACGTGGCATAAACAACGTGGATGCACTTACTTTTTGCCTATGTTCCCTTAGTAAGAAAACAACGTCCTCAAGGGAGGTGGTTGATACATAACTGGTTGATGCATCATTTGATGTTTTATTTTGTAATATTTGTTTAATTTTTGTATTGTTGGTTATTATTTTCCTTATATATCCTTCTGGGAAACCACAATCCTGTTCATCTGCTACATCTTCTGATGCTCACAGGCATAATGACAAGTGATGGCCATCATTTTCTCCCATGTGATCAGGAATTGAAACTGCTGCCTGTCTTAGACTCAATCAATAGTAATATATCTTATTTCCTCACCTACAGCTACAATGTTATCAGAGGACAAAAGACTCTGAAACTGGACCTCCTTTAGTTTCTACTGCATTAACCAGCTAATGAAGCAAATAATGCTTGTCTTATTTGTTCTACGTCTTATTTGTTCTCTCTCGCTCTTACGGTATTAGTTGCAGTCTCCAAGCACATTGCACTTTTCCTTTTTGTTGCAGTGTAATGAGATTTTTTTCCCTCCTAATTTTAGACATACTTTTCTCCATCTTCCTTATTGGTCAAGTGAAGTACCAATCCTGCTAATGTGTTCAAGTCAAAAGTATATATATATATGTATGTTTTGAAAGCTAACTGAAATGTATCTTATTAGCAGAGATGTAAGATCCTAAACCAAACAGTTATTTTTCATGGCAAAACGCAAGACAAGATAGACCAAGATAGAAAGGTTGTAGCGGTAGGTTTTGCCTTTCAGGTGAGGACAATATAACTGCTATAATTTACTGCTCACTTGAAGTTTAGAAAAGGCTGTCTAGGATTGTTTGGGCAGAAAGTGCTCTGGCATCAAGATAAAGCACATTTCAGTTCTCGCTAGGACTCCTCTATTATACCTGAGCGGACCACTCACTGCTCAAATTACAGCCTGTCTGCCTTCGAAGGGTTAGAAAGGTCCTTTTAGATTCTCTATTATCTGAGAAACCCCCAAAATGAGCACCACTAACAGTTCTTTCATTAAAAAGTGCTTAAAATACTGTCATTTGGTCAGTTTTTGTTATAATGAATTTCAATACGGTGCTGTTCAGGCAAATGGGTAATTAATTTCTTTTTAACGATACTTTTTGGTTGCTATGGTCAGCACTAAAACAGAGGCGGTGGCATTTATCTACTAGAATTCAAAGTGTACAGGATTTTTTTATTTCTATTTCTAGAATATGTCTATTCGCTTTACTCTCGTGCTTGATGGACCTTTGTTGGACGGCATATTTAACAAGAATGAAAATGAGGTTGTGAAAGACAGACGTGAATTCACACACTATCCATTGTTTTGGACCCCATTGGCTTTCATTGTATAGACGAAAACTGTTCAAACGTATCTCAAGACTGCGTGTTTATCCCTAATAGGGTCAAACAGTATTTGTTTATCTTACAGTGAGAAGAAATTCCATAATCTGATGGCACAGAAGCCAAGTTTTCTTCAAACATTTTGAAGTTGTTTTGCGAATAAAGATTTAAATCTGCTTTCATTGCACATAGAGCGCCTGAAGCTATGCCTCTCAATTGGCAAATGATGGAGTCACCCTATACTTGAGAATGAAAGTGCTCTCCTGATGCTGGTTTGAAGGACAAAGAGCTGAGCCACTTTGAAACTAATGATTGACACTGACAAACAAAAGAGCCCTGCACCTTTCGCCAAGAAAGCAATTGAAATGGTCCAATCTCTATTGAATTTCAGACTTATCGATGTTGAGGGCCATTACTGGGCCTTATTACGTTAGATTCATCTTCAAGCAGTGAGGAGGGGCATGTTCAGATTTATTGATTCACCCCAGAGAGAAACATTTCTCCTCATATATTGCATATAGTAAACTTCAAATATTTAACTTAAAAGGACAGTGTTGCTGTTGCAGATGATTGTGGGCTTCAGAAACTGTAGAGTAGACTGCATGTTTAACTTAACACAAATGAAACGAGGCTTTGTGGGATAGAAGTACATTACCTTGGTGTCAACTGTTTCTACTTTCTACACAAAAAGAAGATATAATGAACAGCGTTGAGGAAAGTTACTTTTAAAAGCAATGCATCACAATTTTGTGTTGCTCGCTATAAAAAAGTCTCTCACATGGCAGCACATGACCAATCAGTCAAGACATGGGTAACTGGTGTTAATTATTTGAAAAAAAAGTAACTCAGATATTTCCTTCTAAATTAAAAAGTAACTTTTTGGACAAGAAAAAGTTGATGAGCACTTTTTAGTTAAATAAAAAGCTGGCAGTGTTTTGTGTGCTGCAGGAATGGCGGCTTTTGAATTTAACATTGGCTTTTGAAGTTGTGGAACAATTACAACAATTTAGTCCATGAGCCCTGGTTGGATGATGCACGGTTTGCGGCATATTTTAGACCAGAGAGTTTTGTGTTCATATCATAAAATGCCTTGTGTACCAAAACTAGTACAATCTAATCTACTGGCTGTCTACACCTTTTTTTCTTGTTGTTTTTTATGAAAATGACTCATTGGTCAAAATGGTTTGGAAATAGTTCAACATAACAGTAAAATTAACCACTGCACATCAGTTGAGTGAATAATTCAGCGACTCACTCATGAATCTGAAATTTTATGCTTGTGTTCTGTTCTATTGTATTCTATGCTATGCTATTAGGGCTGCACGATAATCATCGCGCGATATTTATTGCGCATCTTGTGAGTAAATCCGGTTCTATAATCAGCG
>JAUCMS010000145.1:14492454-14514069 GCA_032357445.1 Enteromius radiatus | reverse complement strand
GGCTCTGCGTAGTGAATGCGGCTCAATGTAAGACCACGCACCTGATGGAATTTTCCGCTGATTATAGACCCGGATTTACTCACAAGATGCGCAATAAATATCACGCGATGATTATCGTGCAGCCCTATATGCTATGTTACGTTATTCTATTCTATTCTGTTCTGTTCTACTAAAAGCCACAATACTTTACAACAAAAACTCCTTCAAAATGCAGGTTTTTTTCTCTACCAAAGATATCCCTTCCAGTAACCCATTGCTTCACTTAATCCTTTCTCTCTCCATATGAAGTCCTGACTCTTACAAATATCTTGCTCATCCTAGTCAGGGTTATGTTAGAGCAGAGAAGTGGGTCAGGGTACCTGTGTTAAAATCGATCTGTTCTTTGCTTTCTCCCTGTGAGAGCCTATCCAAATCTCTCTGACAAATCAGATGCAGTGGAGGGAAAACAACAGAATGGAGACCTCAAACATTTTGATATGTTGCATTGATCCAGCTTCACATCTATGCATGAAAGAGCTTCTGAGCTGAACAAGCCAGATGATTTGATGCTCGAGTGCCTCTTTTGTCTTGTGTGTCTTTTATGGGTCTTTTTACTCATCCCCAAACTCATGCCCAAACAGAGGTTTTAGTTAAAAATCCAGGTATTCCCTTCTGATGTAATTAAGAACGATTAATAAATGGTCCGTAGTTCTGGACATGTCTGCTTTGGTCAATCACTCTGGATATTCATGATGGCAGAGATATGTTTCCTGGTTTGTCTAATCTCACTCCATTACACCACACTTGCTTCTGTCATTAAATGTGCTCTTTTCCAAAACCTAGTGCCTACAGAGGCATTTTAATACACTCCCAATGTAAAGCCTGTTCTAGTCATCTATTCTAGCACACAGTAGATGCCTAGTTTTGTAATTTTACCATTTAAAATTTCATGAAATCATTACACACACATTTTGTGGATTGTGTCTAAATGCCTGTTCACACCAAGAACAATACCAATATCTATAAATTCTGAACAATTGTTAACGAAACAGTAAAGACAGTAAAGTCTACAGAGGAACAATTTCAATAATATCACTTTCAAAAAGAAGAATCCTACAGTATCACTTTTTCAAGTTTCTAGTTCTAGTCATTTTTAGTAACTGTCCTTGGTGTTCATAGGCCTCAGGGCTGACAATTTAAGAACAATATTGAATCAGAAATGAACATGTAGCTATCACTCAAAAACAAAATAGTATTAAATGATTTTAATGGAACAACCATTCACGTGACCATTTAACTTGTCTTATTTGTAACCGCTTAGTTAAGATAACTTGGATAAGTTATTAAACATGTCAAACAAGCACAACTTTGGCAAGGAAGCTTCTCTTTCTCCCAAGGCCTTACATTCTCACTGTCTCTCCATCTTATTTAAAGGTACACAGTAGTAGCCTCCAGGTGTGTAAAATCCCTGCATTATCACAGGTGACCTGGTTTTTTGGAGCGCATTATGACAAACGCTGTATCATGTTGCTTACACAACAGAAATCCTTCAATGACACTATTTTAATTCAGCTCCTTGTCCAGGCTTTTATTATTCTCTGAGTAGGGTAATGCAACTCACTTCTCGCCAACAAAACTGCATTTACTACACGATCCATCAAGTGCATCCAAAACCCTTGACTTTGTTTGACTTAATAACCTCCAGTTATTTTCACATTACATCTTTACTCAAGTTTCTGCACTGGCAGCTGCTGCCAGAATCATATCCAAGACACCGTTTTCAGCCAATGCAGTCACTGGCTTTGTGCCTTTCTACCTGCAATATATTACCTAACTGTACACCACACTCAGACTGACATCACTCCACATAAAAGCCATTTTCACTTGGCCAGGTCATGAAATCTTCCCATACTTCAGCAGAATGCATTGTGATGTGCTTAGAACATATAGAAATCAGGAGAAGAAACCAGAGAAAAGTTGATTATATAGTTGCAACGCAGCTAAATATATTTAAATACACAACATGGAAGTGTAATTAGAAATGAATTTATTCAGCAGTGCCGTATTTTATTCATATTTCTATTGTTCCTTTCTCTTTGGAGTGTGCATAGATATGATCCCTGAAGTCTAAATAGACTAAAGACTAAAGTCTCAAAACCAAAGGGGTTTTTCTTTATAAAAGTTATGACTTGTCCACGCCCCCCTAAAACGGCTTATTTAAACTTTCCCCCACTTTTCTGGGCTTATTTTATAACGCTACCCAAATGTTTATGCAAAGAAAGAAGGCAAAACTATTATTCTAGATGTAGTGTTGCTGCCGGTTGCTGGAGACGCTGTGTTTTGTTGTGAAAGTGAAACAACTAGAAATCAGTGGTTAAGTTGTATTTACAGTACAACACTGTTCCAGAACAGTTCAACACAAATATTAGAGTGTGTTCAGTGCATTTACGGAGCATTTCCTGATCCTGGGAGCAAGCTATGCTGACTGTGCATAGAGAGAGAGTGAGCTCTGCAAGGACAGTCTGGTGCTTCTTACTCACAACCTTTAAGTTACGTTACGTTTTCTTATTAAAAGAACCTGCTACTTACTATTCAAAAGCGAGTTTTGAACATTAAACAGTAGTGCTGTTGTCCTTTGTCATTTCTCCGATCACTAATGCAGACATGGTGTCATATTTATATATTCTTTTATATATATAATTCTTTATATATATAAATCTAATTTTTTTTACAAAGGTCATGAGAGTATTACTTTTATGTAAAACGAGCTAAAATGTCTCAAGAACTTAGGATCTTTTTATGTGCTGCATCCCACATTTATAAACACAAGAAAACATTCTCAGTGAAAAGTCTCTTTTTTAGACAACAGGCATCAAGGCACCTCTCTACAATTTGGCATGCAGCACATTTGTACACTTTCTTGTGAGACATTGTGGCATTTTAGAGTGTCAAGGACCAACACAGAAAATTGACTTTGAAAATGTGTTGATGCCTCTGTTATTCACCTCTTGCTGCAACATGCATATTTAAGCGTTTCTCTCACATCTGGCTTTACTGTGCAAAGATAAATAAACTCAGCAGTGGGACAGACTGCTCATTTGGCATGTTACCCATATTTGGAAAACACACCACATCCTACTGCACGAAAGCCTGTCAGAGCCATATACTTCTCCAGCAGAACCCTGACCCGGCTCCTATTGTGGAGGGATCGATAACTAACCCTGTCAGTCTGTGCTTTATTTGCCTGGGCTGTATGCTCCCAACCAGTCTTGACTGCTCCTATATTTGGCCTCCCACCAGTCCCCATCAAAACAGATAAACAACATTCCTGTACCATAAATCAGAACTGCGAAAAATTTTTTCCGTGTATTTTGGGGGGGACGGTGATTCAAGCAAGTGCTTCAGTGCAAATGTTGCTAGATGGATATCCTTAAACCACATTCTTTATTCTAAAAAAAAAAAAAACTAAAAGAAAAAATTGCAATTGGTGTTTGATTCAGCTTGTCACAACCGCCAGCACTGTGGCATCACAATAGACATAAATTCAAACATGAAATGAAAATGGTAGGTTTGAAACGCTCCCAATCACAACAGCAAAGAGCAGAAGCTACAACAACAATCATCCTGAAAACAGACCTCTGAATCCATCAGAAGTGGAGACACTGAAACATCTGATCTGACTCAAAGACTTAAGCAAAGATAAGCTGGTCACGTTGGTCTGGTTTGCCCGTTTTAGAGGGGTTTAGGGTACAGACCAACCTGTCATCAGAGGTAACAAAAATATGACCACCGTTAACATAAACAATAACTCAAAAACATTATTTCTAAATGTTCAAACCATCTTTTGAATATTCTAAAACCACTTTTTATGTACAAGAAACATCCACTTTTTTATCATTTTGTAGACATTACGGTAACATTACATTTAAACTTCTGAGACCGATTAGACCAGTTCAAACCAGTTATGACCAGCTGTCTTTTTCTCTCTCTCTCTAAAGCAGGACCGTAGGACTACTTTACAGATCATTTGGTTTATATAAGATGTATAACCATTTTGCTACTTAAAAATCTATTAAAAAGCTATCACTTATGAATTATACCTGAGGATAATAATGGTAACATTAATCACAGAAATGACAGTACAAACAATATGTGATCTCAGTGAATCTACCATGTGAAGCTCCATGTATGCCTTATTCATACAGCCTCATATTTAAATCAAAAGGCCTGTTAACACAGAGAACGATGTCTTTAGTGTCCACGCCAACAGATGACAGCATATAAGTTCCATTTATGTTTTCTGCCACTTTAAATGCTCAAGCTCTTTAAAGTTAGATGGTTTTGCCTTAAATAAAATCATGATAACTTGCATTAAGTATTGCAGAGACTAACAGCAAATAAAACGACATTGAAAAGAAATGGCATTGAGGCAGTATGCGAATATTAGAACTTAGTAAACATGTGAGTAGAAATGCTGCTTATTCAGTCCCTGGAAATTAAATAAGCCATGAACTTTCACTCAGCTGAACTGCTCAGAATCAACATAAAGAACGTGTTTTGCTAAAAAGCTTAGTTATTCTGCTGTGGAAACTATTACATAAGATGGATAATACCAGGACTAGGATTTGGGCTTAAAAAAAAACAAATGCATTAATTTGTTGTGTCATATTGACATAAATAGGGCATGGTTAGGGGCAGTCAACTCAAGCTCAACATGCTGTATGAAAGCAAGAGAATAGACTCTCAAAAAGACAGGGAAGACATGTAATGCCATTTAACTGATTTGGTTGATTATGATTCTTTTATTTTATTCTTTGTTTTACTTTTTGTCATGTTTAATATACTGTATAAGCACTATAAAGTGTTTCTTTTAAAAACTGCTCACTGAAAAAAAAGAAAAAAAAATGCTTTAAAAAACCTTTTTGGAGTATACATTGCATAATGTTGACAAAAAATATATATAATAAACATATAGTGTACATAATTTATCATTGAACATTGTATGAGTAATCCAGATCTGGCTTGTTCCGACACAAATTAAGCCCTGAGAGAAGAGAGAAAATAAGAGGAATGAAAGCAGAAACCAGATTCAAACTCATGTCAACCTAACACAATGTACATACATCGCTGATGCTCCTTGCCATGGCCCGAAGCCACTGACCTCTAGTGACATTTGAACGCAATGAGATACTGACAGTGAATGAGGCTATTGAGATTTGCTCAAACAGCGTTGAATCAGTGAGGTCGTGGAGCCTCCTGTGGCTTTAAATAGTCAAGCCCTGTATGAGGCCGCAGTGTCATTCATTACCCAGTTCATCATGTATTCCTCTGCTCAGACAATGCCATCCCTCACAGCTCCGGCCGCAGCCAATGAGAGATGATATGAGGCCAATTTCCACTGCAATGGATTCAAGCCATGAGGCGAGGACGGATGGGGATTTTGGAGATGGATGGGAAGGCAGGCTTATTGTTAGTCAGCCCGGTACAGTTGAAGCACTGTATTAAGCTGACTGTGACATTCATGTTTAATAACGCCAATCCAAACAGAGATCTGTCATTCAAGATGGGCGAACTGATAAAAACGGAAAAATGTGAAACACACCAAACGCATAGGCTACACTGTAATATATTATTGTGATTTTCCAGAATAGTCCTGGCTGCTACTTGATGTATTTTCACAGACCGGGAAGTTTGTGAGCGTTTCTGTCTCAAATAGTAAGATGTGCATTTGATTTCAAAAAAACATTTCTGTCATGACAGCTCGGAAATTTAGCATGGCAATGTTAATGGCAGAAAAGATCTGCAATGCTACAATGGTAGAGCAAGTACCAAAACTTGCTACTGCCAATGCATCCACAGACATGCTGCTGTGAGCATGTAGAAATTTCCACTGCTACACATGTAACATATGAAATAACCTCATATTTAACAAGTGACATTATCTTTGAGGATATACAGTATATGCAGGTGGAGCTGGGGAAGGTGGGGGTTTTCTGAAGTGCACTGCAACTGCTTTAGCAAGCACCAAGTATTTAAATGCTGAGCAGCGAGTCCATTGGCTGCTTATTACAGCAGATAACAGCATTTAAATAATGATGTGACTATATTAAATTGTGGTAAATGCTGTGGTATAGATATAATAACACTAAACATTAATTGCCATAATGGTGAACCCGTTCAAACAGAGCCCAGCTATATACATGCAGAAAATGTTTACAAATTGTTAGGAGTACTATTGGTTTGCACGGCAGTGTGAAAAACTAAATCCTGTGTTTCATCGATCTTAAACACGAAGCAGTCATCAGAGGGAAGAGATGCCTTTTCGCCTACATTATCTGTCTTTCTATTTCACATAAACACACACCCACGTCAACACCTCCACAGACGTGCCTCCACAGAGAGCAAAGAAGAGATTTATGTCCATCCTTTGCAATCACACAAACACGCAGACTATATGACTGCTCGCATACATTGGGCGCAGCAGAGCTACATTACCAAAGACCCTAATGCTTAACATAGCACATTTATGCCACACAAGAACCAGTAAGCCCTCTGAAAATTCCTCATTAATGCTACTTCATATCTCCAGTTAACTTATATCTCTGATCTCTCCTTCAAAGTGCTTTCATACCGCTTCAAAGTCAAAAATCAGCAGGGAAACATGCAGTACAGGATGATTCCCAGATCGGGCACTTGAACTACGTATCCACTTATTTAAAGAAACAACAGGAACAGTGTGTTCTGTTCTATAAGAAATGTGTGCATGTGTGTCCTTGCGTGATTATTTATTTTCAATCGTTTGAGGGAGTATTTGTATAATTGGTCTCCATTAACGCTCCAGCAAATTACTTGCTTATGCATATGTGTTCAATGAACCTATCAGTCACTGCTAAATGCACATTACTACCAAAGGCCATGTTAACAAGACCAAATTGTCTCCGAATTTCAAAGACGTTAACGTGCATCGAATCGAATGAATAGTTGTCTTTGAAATGCAATATTCTGACATATCAGCTGTTCACACTATGTGGCTATTTCTGCTACGTAGCCGAAAATTACAGATAACTGCTCGTCTACCCACATCTCCCAGCAAAGCCACGGATTAGGCATCGGGATGCTTCAAGGTATCTGTAGACTAAAAGCAAATCCGTGTTCGATGCCGCTTCTGTAATTTGCATATAATATGCATGACCCTTTCAGGTTTGTGAAAGATCAGGCTTCTGTTCCTTTCAACCTAAAGCATTTAAAATAACATAAAACACAAAACTAACTAAAATGCATAAAAATGGCCAATAAATAAATAAATAAATAAATATATACATTTTATGAATTTTTGTTTTTTTGATCTTGCAATATTATACATTATAATTTTTCAGAATTATGAGATTTAAACTTTATTTAAAGTAAAAAAAAAAATAAATAAACAACTGTGATATATAAACTTGCAATTGCGGGGAAAAAGCAAATCCATGTTCGATGCCACTTCTGTATTTTGCATCTAATATGCATGACCCTTCGAGTTTGTGAATGATCCGGCTTTTGTGCCTTTCAGCACAAAACGTTCAACTAAAAGCATTTAAAATAACATACATTTTCATGACTCCAAAACTAACTAAAATGCATAAAAATGGCCAAATATATATATACTTTTTATGGCCATTTGTATGCATTTTAGTTAGTTTGTTGTTGCTGTTTACCTTATAATTTCTCATAATTATAAGATTTAAACTCCAAAACATCTGTGCTATATAAACTTTGGAAAAAAATATCACAATATATCAATTCAGAATTGCAATGTTAAATTATAATCGTAGAATTGGAATTGCAAGAAAAAAGACATTCTGATTTTTATATCTTGCATAATATTATCTTAAATTGTGAAACCTTTACAACCAATGTCATGATTTCCAAACAATGAAATAAATATTAAATCGAATTCTTAAAATACACACATAACTATAATTTGTGTGTTGGCCTGATTTCTTGACAGAGTGATCCAGCAATGGTCCACTGGTAAGTGGTAGTGGATACGCTCGTGTTAATAAAATGGCTGGCTGTTAAATCACAGGGACACACAGTAAAAGTGATGTACTAATGTACGGTTCAGCCTAATTGAACACTGTCTTGTCAATTAAGCAGAAAGTCTCTTCTGTTTCTAATAGAAGGTTCTTAAAATGTCTGCAATTACTTTCCTGGCAAAGGCTCAAGGCACTAACAGAATATGTTGGATGGAAAGAGCAGGCTTTAATTTCAAAGCAGCATTAAATGCATTATGTAAAACCTTAAAATTAAACAGAAAATGAGTGCGAGGTATGCTTAGGCAAACATCAAATATAAACTTTACATTAAATTTAACAGGTAATCAAATGTAGGGTCTGTTTTCTGGGGTGTTGTAGTTGTTAGGGTCCAGGGCAGTTAACTGGAAGTTTGCTGGTTCAGCAAAGAGTGAGCCATGAGCCAATACCACCGGACCCTTGAGCACAATGCACATAAAGCCCCTGAGCCCACAGTTCATCCAAAAAGACCTTCCACACCCATGTGACTTACTTTCTTCCTTAAAACCTAAGAGAGCAGTTTTTTTGCACAATATACTGGACAGTTTTTTTTGTAGATAATAAGGACTGGGGATGTCTCTAAAGTGTCTTTCTTCCTTCTAAAGTCAATATAGCTGTTTTATGTGAAGAACAGATGTTGATATTTCATAATAATTTTATTGTGCTTTTGTGTCCTTTCGAAGCTTGAAAGATTTCAAGCTTCAAAAAGAAAACAAAAAGCACCAAATATAAAAAATATATAAAAAAAGAACACAAACTGTTTAAGATTTTAGAGAATGATGACTTCTGGTAACACTTAATAAATTATACATATATATATATATATATATATATAAATTATACATATATAAATGTAATATGTAAGACTTACTGTATATCGTATGGCACAAGATGCATGGACTACACTGTAAAATATTTTTGCAGCATAAATAAAACGTATGATTACATCAGGTTTTCTGCTTCAAAATGTAATGTTTGTATTTTACTAGCAATTTCTAAAAATAGTCAATAATTTTCTGGTGTAGTTTTATAATACATTTACACTGTAAATGTCAAATTTTATGATGATTCTATGCCGTTATTTATTTATTTTTATTTTTTTTAAATCCTAAAATATTCAGTCCCCATTCATTGTAATTGCATGTTAAATTAACGACCAGCACATTATCAAAAATGTCTCTTTTTGTGCTTTACAGAACAAAAACTAAAAGTCATTCAGATTTGGAATGACATTAAAATAATTAAATGAAGAAAGGAAAACCATTTTTGGATGAACTATCCCTTTAACCCCAGATCCAAGGGAATTTTCTCTGTAATAAGTTTGTGGTTGCTGTTCCATGGCGACTATGTGGGAAAGCCATGGTTGTAAATAAAGATTCAAGATTTGGAGATTTATGGAAACCGAATACGAATCACTATGGTAAGTGGTTTTAGATAAAAAAGCATCTGGCAAATGGATAAATGTCAATTTAATTCACCATGAAACGCATTGACTCTCCTACCTGCAGTGCACATCAAGACGGCAAGTGCTCCGTAGCTGAAGACAGTTGGGTTTGGTCTTGTCCTGATAGGAGCAGGAGGGTACAATGGTCTGCCTCCTTCTCTCAGCACAGGCCTGGTCCTTACAGGAGCAGAAGAGCAGCCCGTAGCTGTATTGTGTGTCAACGCGCTCAAAGAACTGACGCAAGGCCTTGTGGCAGCGTTTTCTATTGCAGCTGTCCTGCGACTGAGGCTGCGAGGATTGCTGACCCTGGGTCTGCGCACGGGTGCAGGTGGAGATGTAGTTGGAGCGCTGACGCTTGCAGTTTTCATTCAGGTTGCAGGCTTTGGTGGCGTCCAGACAGGGGTTGCATGGGCGGCTGGGATCTGAGCAGTGTGGCTGGCCTTTACTTGTGCCAGAGTGTATGCCTACGAAAGGAAAAGATAAGTGAGATCGAACGCAAGGGAGTTTGTGTGAATGATATAAAGAGAGCGAGAGGAGATTTGAAAGTGGGTGTGCACAGGAAAAAAAAAAAGACTGCACTGATCTGCACTGTCCCACATACTGTACACTCCTTGACAGATGAATAGGACAACTCCAGCACAACAATGAACTCTTTAGATCTGTTTCCAAGTCAGTGTGCCGACTGGGACGCTTTCAGAATACGCAAACACAAACACACACACACAGATATTGGTAACATATAATTATGAGGACTTTCCATAAGCATAATGGTTTTTAATGCTGAGAAAATTATATTTTCTCTCCACCAGAAACATTTATACAATTTTAATAATAAAAAAGTGTTTATTTTAGTGGTTTGAATTATGGGACAGCTGGATGTCCTCATAATGTAGGGCAGCTAGCCTGAAACCTGAATACACACTACATTGTATTCACTGGCCCCTTATAAAGTAGGTCACACACACACACAGACTCATGTTGGTTTATATGATTTATGGGGACTATCCATAGGTGTAATAGTTTTTATACTGTACAAGCCATATTTAGTCACCTCACACCTAAACCTACCCCTTACAGGAAACTTTGTGCATTTCTAGATTAAAAAATAAATAATAATAATAATTTTGTATGATTTATAAGCCTTTTGAATTATGGGGGCACTGTAGGTGTCCTAATAAATCACCTTCACATTGTAATACCTATATCATACTCATGTCATTATATACATTTGTGTGCTCATAAAACACATAAACATGCACACACACACAAATTCTATTTTTTTGTTTTTGATTTGATTAACAGTAAAACAATAATATTATTTACAAATATATTTTTACAATTTATAATAACCATTTTCTACTTATAAATATGTTTTAAATCTAATTTATTCCTGTGATGAAAGCTGAATTTTCAGCAGTCATTACTTCAGTGTCACATGATCCTTCAGAAATCATTCTAATGTGTGTATTTTGGCTTAGCGATTACTAATTATTATTATTACTAAATTATTAACGGTTCTTATCATTATCGATGCTAAAACATGTTTTCACAACTTTGAAACCATGATACATTTTTTTTATAGGAACAGAGAGTTCAAAAGAACAGAATTTATTTGAAATATAAATGGGGTTTTTTAAATGTCTTTACGCAAGTGTATCATGATTTCCACAAAATCAAGCAGCAAAACTCTTTTAAATATTAAAATAAATTAATCAAGATTGTTTTTAAATGATATTAAAACAGTGAACGTTTTTTTCCCCTCTAAACGTAATAATATTTGACAGTATTGCTGTTTTTTGTGGTATTCTCATTCAGAAATCTTTCTAATGTGCCGATTTGTGTGTATGTATAAATAATAATATAAAAAAAGTTCCTCTGGCACAAAAATGTGCAAATTCATCCTAAATTTGCATAGGCACAGCACTTTTTCTGTGGATAATCCCATGTAATCCCGACATTTCTGAGAACGAGGTTCTGACAAAAGAATGGCTGTGAATCATTAGCAGTACCCTTACTAAAACTTTTTTTTATATATTATCTAAAACCCTACTGAAACCTTAGCATTACTGATCCCTCAAGTGGTGTGTGTGTATATATGTACCGTAATAGTGTACAGTGCAAATGACTGATAAGCACATTCAAGATAAAGAAAAAGTGGGAAATGGGAAACAAGGGCATGTATCCAGCTGTGCGAAGTGTTGTGTTGAAGGCAGCTGAATGAAGCGTTCAGGGGATTGGGGAACTATCAGCTGGAGATTATGGGGAAGTTCTGGACCTCTAAAAGTGTATGAAGGTCGGCATTGATATGTTGCCCTAATGGCGTCTCCAGCCTTGACGGCTGCTCTGGTGATTGGAGAGAGAGAGGGAGCGAGAGAAACTAATAAAACCCAGTGGGTGTTGGTATAACTTTGAGAACAGATGGTTTATCAGACCCCTTGTGGAGACTAAAAGATGAATTTCATTCCGAACGGGTTTTTGTTACTTATGAATAAAGTGCTAATGATCTAAATGTCGAAACTGTTTACTCTAAATGAGTGGAAATATAATATTTATGTAAATAAAAAGGGAGTAGGCATATAAATTACCTTGTGTTATGGCAGCTAAGGACTCGGAGAAACATTAGGGATTTTTATGGAGTCCTTTGAAGATATTTTGAGACTGATTGATATTAATAACTATTTTGATGTTTGTAGAGGTTATCTTGGTTTCAGAGAAGACATCATTGCTCAGAGGTTGTGTATTTACAAAGTAATGATTAATAACGCATGTTCAGATTCTTATCATTAATAAGAGATTCAAATTTACATTTACATCAAACACATCCTTCCTCATTAAAGACAGGCCTCATCTGTGTTACAGATTTATATGCTTTATGCAGATCTGGACTCGCGAAATCACCTTCGGGATCCCTACTTGATGCAAATAAAGGGAGCTGTCAGATATTTTATCGTGAAATAACACAGATTGCCTCCGAGCTCAAGTATCACTACAGTTAAATACAGGAGGGACTCCTCCAAGCAATCAATACAATTCAGAGCAAGTGAAGCCTCTCTTCCTGGTAACCTCACTCCCTGAGCTTTTTTAGACTTAAAAAGTTTTGCTCCCCAAGGACCAAAAACTACAGAAGTACATCTACTGATTTGAAATAAATTTGAAAATATAACCACCACCAAATACCTCAATAGTAAGAGCAATATTGTAACACAGGTTTTCTTTGGGTGTGCTTGTGTCATGTTCTGATTGGTTGTCCTTGTCATTGTGTCATGTGTTCATTGGTCTGTTTTTGTCATGTGACTGTCATTGCTGTGTATATATTTGGCCATTGTTGAACCTTGTGCTTGTCTCGTATTAATGTTGTAATCCACTGTCAGGGAGTTTTTTTAATTTTTTTATGCCAAGTCTATGTCAAGTCTGTTTTAAGTCTGTTCATGCTACATACACGTCTGTGTCAAATCAAGTCATTTGTTTGGGTTTTTGGATTGAAACTGCACTTGGTTTCATCTCACTACGCTCACCTCTGTGGACAAATATACAAATATACATTACAAATATATATATCCTTAAGAACACCTATTATGGCCCTATTTACAAGATGTAATAAGTTTCAGGTGACCCCAAAATGTGTCTGTATATCAGTTGTCTGTTTTGAGTGGAAGCAGAAACATGCGGTTTTTGTACATATTTCTTTAAAAGCAAATGAGCTGCTGCTCCCCACGATAGGGCTGTTCTTTTACAGCTAGTACTTCAAGTCTATTGCACTGAAATCTATTTTTTAAAGCTGTATTAGTTACAGTTTTCTGAGCGCAAACATCCAAAGCATGTGCAGAGAAAGCAGTTACCACACGGTACGTGCAGCCCGATCTCACAGCAATTCGTACATACATGTATTTTACGAGGTTGCTAATTCGTACAAATTTGTATGAAATTCATGCGATTTTTGCTAAATTGTATGAATTTTATGATGAATTTGTACGAATGACATACACCTAACTCCACCCCTAAACCTACCCATCACTGGGGTTATTAGACAAATCGTACGAGTGAGGTTGTACGATTGAATTATCACAAATTAACCACAAAATATGTACAAATTGGTCGTGAGACTGTGTTGGTATGTGAGAACTAAACTTACTAAGTTATTAATCTCTTTCATTTCTTATTGCTCTTAAACTCTCAAATACACACACTTTTAATATTAAATATTATGTTAAAAGTTAATGAATAATAAATGTATAATACTGTTGACGTGTTATACGTCAACAGTTGTGGGCACGGTTTGTAATATCACATGCTACGAATTCTGTGATTGGCTTACTCTGGGATACTTCTTATGATTTATGGGGATTAAGAAAAGGATTGGGTATGTTTTATATCATTATAGGGAGGTTGTGTATGCACACTGCCAAATCCATATTTATGTTCAAATGTAGAAGTAAATTTTGCATAATAGCTTTCATATATTTTCCCAGAAAACACTACAATAAAAATTATTTTGCAATGCAGTCTGTGGCTATTTACAGGGAGATGACATAACGTCGTAAAAGTATCCTGTAATTGGTGCAATCTTTCTTTTCCATAATAATAATAACCCTTTAAAAGTTCTTGCTCTTAGTCAACAAAACCATTTGCAACGATCTGAATGCATGGCAAGCAAAGGTTACCCAGATCTAAAAATACTGTGTGGTTTTAGATTGTTTCTAAATTTGATTCAGTAGTCCTCGAGCTCTCTTATCCTGTTTGTGGAAGTCTGCGTGTGTGTGTGTGTGTGTGTGTGTGTGTTGTAAGAGAGCAATTTTAGGTGTGTCTCACAGTGGAGGAAGAAGCCGTAAATGAGGTATGAAATTGGTTGGTGAGAATGTACATAAAAAAAAATGTCCAGCGTCTGGAGGTCAGTGGATGCTGCAGCACAGACTGCACTCTGCATGCACAAACATTTGCTTGGTTAAAGAAGGGATAGGAACCACACAGCATCAAACACCGGGATATGTTCAGATATCCTGCAATATTTTATAGATTTGCAGAAGCCCAAACTCCAAAACAAAAGCGGTGCAAGTGTGAATTCAACTTAAAGGCTTCTTAAATTCAAATCAAATAACACACTGAATTTTATTTGAGTGAAACAGAGAGTCGTAAACCTATTTTGGATATTGGCAAAGGTCCATTTGAGTTACAAAATACTCCACAGTCAGATAAACAAAGAGTGAACAGAATAAAAAGGATTTATAGTCGTTCTTTTCTTCCTCTCAGCAAGAATTCTGGAGGGGGCACAGCCTGTAAAACAAACTGTGACCAATACTACCCTGCAGTTTGCAATCTCTGTCTGATATAACCGGTGCAATTTGATGTATTTATGAGGCATATGGGTTTATTTCATGTGCTAAGCATATAGTATCTCCTAGGTTTTATAATTTACACTCAAAAACTAGTAAATTGTAAAAAAAAAAATATTACAAACACATCAAATTAAACATGACATTTCAGTATTTTTGTCTTGTAAAACATACTCTGTTAATCTTTTAACTTTTTTATAGTGTATCTTTATCACTCACGTGCCTTTAATGTGTGAATAATATGCTGTTTTGTGTAATGGACGGCTGAAGGGACAGTCTGGGTTATTCACAGCTCTTGGCACTGCCTGTGCTGATTGCAATTAGGACAAGTGCCACAGTTTAGATGTAATCTGCTCCGAGGTGCGTGAGCTCGTTAGAAAGTCTTTAGCTTCTACTATTGCTGTGAGGAGAATGGGAAGCCTTTCTTTACTTCTCATTACTCATTATCTCCTTCTATTATAACACTTACTGAGAGAGAGAGAGAGAGAGAGAGAAGAAGAGAGTAAAGAAAAGATGGAACGAGAGATCTAAACTTTCCCAGTGTGCTCTACAGAATGAGTCCCTGAGGTTCACTTATAATATTAGTAAAACAATTCTGCAACAAAAACCTCATAATATGATTTTTATGACCATTTCCTACCATCTTTTTGACCTCAGGAATTTAATAGCTTTTATTATTTGTTTTATACAATTTAAAAAAATGCATAAGTAACACTTTACAATAAGGTCCAGGTAGCTAACATTAGTCATTGCATTAAAGGAACAGTTCACCCAGAAATGGAAATTTGCTGAAAAGTTACTTATCCTTAGGCCGTCAAAGTTGTTGGAGAGTTTGTTTGTCATAACAGATTTGTATAATTTTAGCATGCAATACATTTAGCATAGTATCTTGATATTGTAAGTGGGCTTTAATCTGTGTATTTTTGCAAGCATTTCTCCAACAATTGTTTTGAGCAAGTTGGGGGAGTAGACATATAATTAGCCTAAACCATCATTAGGGATTACAATTAAGGATGATTCTAAATCAGGACATGTGAGTTCAGGCAGCCTAAGGACAATATCTGCATTTCAACCCTAGTGGGCAAAAAAAATAAAATAAAAAAATAAATAAAAATATAGACCCACCGGGAATTCTTCTAGTACTCCTGATTAGCCAGTCCGGGCCTGTTTGTAATAAACTGTCTTTAGGATGTTTTTAACTTCAAATCAAATTGCTTCAGGCTAAATATGAGTTCCCTGCACGGGATCAATTGGTGAGAAAACTATGCTACATTTCTCCAAATTTGTTCAGATGTTCAGCTTTAACTAATTAATTAATTTGTTACAGTATTAATCGTTGTTAATGTTAGTTATTACAAATATAACTCTTCAAGGTTCACGTTAGACCAGACACATTAAATATAAACACATACAACTTTTACTAAAGTATTAGTATTGTAATTATTTTAAGTATAATATTAATTAATGCTTTAAATATTGTTTTTCCTGTTAACTTATGTAATAGTGTTATCAAACAGAACAATAGTATAACGTGTCACCAATATGTGCAATACTAAAATATTTAGTTTTTTTTTTTTTTTTTTTTACTAATTTTATTGCTGCCATGTCATGAAAACATCTGTGTAAATGTTTTCTTTATATGTGATATTACTCCTATTTGCAAACTCTGGGTCCCTCACTAACAGTCTCTGTGCTAGTTCTCAAAATCAAATACTCAGACGCATAGCACAATTCGTCAACAGGGACCTTGTTAAAAATAAAGTTCAGTCACTCAGCAACCCAGGCTCATTGGAAATACATGTCTCGACATACATTTCTGCAACACCACAATTATGTACCTTACTGAACGTTTTGCATCAGTTTCAAAGTGATGCAGCCATGCTATGTTAACGTCCTTAAGTGGGTTTGAGCTGTTTTGTTAAAACATAATTTCACAGGAATCAAAGTGCAATCACGTGAGCTACTGAGTAAACCAACTAAATTAGAAAAATCATACATGTGAAACTTATGTAATGACAAACAATGCAAGTCATAATTTCGTGTGAAAAGGAGTAACAGTTGACAGAGTTTCACTGCCTCTAGTGTTCATTTTAACTAGAAACTGCAGCGATTTGTATGTATAGGTATATTTTTCAGTTTTGCAGAAGTATAAAGAGGCACATAATTACTGTACAATGAGTTTAGGCTGGGTAAAAGGATCCTTCCGAAGGATCTACAGAGCTGTAGGTGCTACACAGCGACAAAAACCATGATAACATATATCCTACTTTCACCCCTTCTATATGAGTTTCCCAAAATAATAGTTTTTGTTGAGGTACAAATAGGAGGTTGTGCATTCAAATGGATTTATCTGTTGCAGATCTATAGAATTAATTTGTTGTTTTTGCAGGTTTTGACCGCTGGAAGTTACCGTAATGATCTCTTTTATCCCTAAACATCTAGGAAAACGTTATTTCTCATTATGTGACACATCTGATTGTGTGTGGACACTTCTGAAATCTAAAACCTGTTTACTTTAGACATCAGCACGGACTGCAAAACCAACCGCCTTGTTGTGGGTGTAATAATCAGCGGCTATGACCCAGGCTTGTTTGTATAACGCTGACCATATCTCATTCCCTTTTGACAGGGATGCCACATGGTAAACAAAGTCTCATTACATTTCTCCCTTGAAGGGGCACAAAGGCAACAGTGAAGTATGAATTTTAAATGTGCTTTCACAGTTAATATAGCCAGCAGTAAAGGAAAAAGAAACAATATATGCGTGAGGTAATAGAAAGAAGAGAGAAGATAACAATGTCTTGAACTATGGGTGTGTTTAACAGTGTTTTCCTTTGAAGGGAATGAAGGGGGCAAGAAAGAGGGAATTGGTCTATGTGGCTGAAGGTTATGTTTTACACTCAAACTTGTAAAAACCTTTACAGTTTTGCACAAGTTCGTTAGAATGCTTGTGCTCTCATAAAACGTAATGTTCTGTAGCAATATATGCATGCTGCAAGGCTGAAAATTAGAAGTGAAATCAAAATATTTACTTTTCAGTCACCTTTTCATTGCAAATGAGCACGAAAGCAATTTGTATGGCAAGCTTCTTTTGCTTGTTAACATTTCTAATAATAATCGCAGTCTCACTTGAGAACTCGCATCGTTTCCATGTCACTTCTTACGTGGGTTTGGTAGCGAGACAAAGTTGTCGGCGATTCTTCCTATTGAAAAGTCACACAGTGTGGAACCCACTGTCACCGATCTATCATGCAGCGTGAACATTTGTGACGCGCCTACTTTGAAAATCGTGCAGTCTGAACTAGGCAGTCTGATACAAAAAAACTGAGAAGAAACAGTTCTTTCAAAGAAAAAACATCAAATTCAAACACAATTTGAAATGCAATGCAAGGAATTCTGGGAATGTCAGTTTACGATTTTTTAACAGTAATTTTGACAGGAATTTACCATTAACCACATTTTTTAAATAATTTTTTACAATAGTGTTGTAATAACTGTAATATTGTTATTAAAATAAATAAATTAATTAAAAAAACATGGCAATTTTCTCACAATGTTCTTACTGGTTTCATAATCATAAATAAATAAATGAATACATAAATAATGTACATCTGTAGTTGTCTCACTACTAGTAATTCAAAGAGAATGCAACATTATTAAAATTGGATAGTCGACATTTTTGTGTTTGAGCTACAGGAACCGAACATATAGTCTTTTCTAATTTCAGCCAGAAATCTCTAGAAAGCTTTCACTGCCAGGTGTGAGGAACTCAGTGCTATCATTGGCTCTGCATGCTGTCTCAGAGCATCACTGCATGTAGCTATCGCTTCATCTCCCCCAAGGACTTAGCCTGGCAAATAAACCCAATCATTTCCAATGCTGAACTCAGAATAGAAAAATGCTTGGGGCGTTATGAAAAAAAAAAAAAGGAATCCCAAATATTACAAGGTGTATTTAACATGTAAATTGCAATAAATATCCAGTCAACAAACAGCAATATTTAAATTACTTTGTTTACATTTTCCATTATGCACAAAGTGCCGTTTATTATCATAAAATCATCAATCTCACTCATGCATTGCACCAGTTCCCTTTACACACATATGGGTGTTTATGTGTCTGCACGTAGGCACTGCATGTTCTGAATATGAGCAGTAAGCTCATAAAGTAATGCTTTTATTACTCACACTATTATTACCTTTTTCTTTGGCCTGTTGTAACAGAAATGGTTGGCAGTGACTATAAGAGTGGACCTCCATTATGGCACAGAGCAGCGAATAAACACTACACGGAGATACTAAATGTAAAGAATGGTTATGAAAGAGACCGCCATCATTCAACCTGTCAGTCCGAACGCTATTTTATTGGCACAGAAGATTTGATCAAGAGCTAGTGTAAATCTAGGAGCCACTATCAGTATAATAAAACTGCACGACTGTGTTATTCTGAACCTGCAGAGATTACGGTCTCATGCCACCATAATCTCTTTTTTGCAACAACCCTTTCAGACACAGTCACTGAATTTCTTTCAAACATTCAATTTTATGGGGTTGAATGGGTTGCAAACCGTCAAACTAAAATCCATGATGTTGGATTTGATTATGCAGGCATTTCTCAAGTGGTCTCTTGGTATATTTTGTGCACTGACTGAAATATCTTTCAAATGTGTATCTGAAATGTTTGACTATGCTAATTTTGATCAAACACAGAATTCTTACCACCATTTTTTAATATGATTGGTATTTCTTATATATCCACAGTGGTTATGCAAAACCGCTATTAACTATTTTATTAAAAAAAAAAAAAAATCAGAAGCTCCAGAGATTGTGTGCACCTAACTTTAGAGAAACAAAATTTCACAAATTGGAAATATTCTTGCTTTAAAGCTTACTGAAAGATGGGAATGAATAAATAACCGAAAAAAGAATAGGCGATTTCTCACGGACCAATGTGCCTGAAAGGGTTCATTTAATTTATATTCGACATTTTTCTATTCTTCTATTTATCTGCTTTTCTTTTTCTAGTGGCTGATTCTGTTTGAAAGTGTTTCTGCTTGCCAGGCTTGAGGGATTTGTCAAAAGAAATGAAAAAGAAAGCGAACAAGCTGGAGAGAAGATTCTCCTGTTAATAGAGTCTTCATCGCCACCTGAAATGACCCATGAAGAGAGTCTTATGTCATGTCATAAAAAGCTGTGTCATATTTCAGGCAGACAAATATTTTTCACCCTGGCCAGATATCTATCAAACTCAACAGAATGTGAACCACAATGTGAAGACAAGCACTGAGAGCTCTTGAACTGATGGCCTTTGGCGAAGCGAATGTTTACTCAACACAACAAATATATATAATTCAAAGCATTGTGGGACACTTGACTGAAAATTAGTCTCTTGATTTGATTAGTTTAGTGGTAATTCATTATAATAAATAAATAAGATATGGAAATAATTAATTATTAAGTAATTGCAATTGTAATTGTTACTTTATATCTCAATGTTTACATTTATTATTTTCCATGTAATTGCGACTATAAATCACAATGTAACTTTATGGGCCCTATCAGTGTTTTTTGCTAGTTTCAAGCTGATGCAGTTAACATTTTCACATTCAGTGCCAATGCACTTTAAATGGTGCATTAGTAATATGCGCCTATAGGCTGGTCCACAACGTGTACACTCACAGGGAAGTGCAGCAGCTCACAAATATCTTGAATATTAAACATGAAAGAATTACAATTATCAAACTAATGCATAACATCTTTATGACTTTACATATGAAAAAGTGAATTAGTTTCTCTTAATTGTGGTTCAGTCGTAACTATACACTTTGTACAAAGCGTAAAAACACATACTTTCCTTTTTTTTTGTATCTTTTCATTGTGTCTAACTAAGAACTGCGTGTGCTATGTGCGTGCACAGGGTACTCTCCAAAATGGTGCTACAGTGATGTTGCTGTGCTGAATTGCTGAAAAACATTAGTTTTGTTTTCTTTCTGTACAAAAAGAAAGAAAACAAAACTAATTCTTTTAGGTTCAGAACATTACGGTTGAACCACTGATGGTAGATGGAGCATCCAGGCGAGGTTTTTCAGTGGGAATTGTTGGGCAGATTGAACCATCAGTGGCAGATGATTCTGACAATGTCTTTCAGAATTTTCTGGACCTTGAAAGTGTTCACTACTTGGCAATCAATAGGATAGTAACGGGACTCCCGGTTTTCATCCCAAAAAAATCTTAAATTGTACTTCACCCCAAAATGAAAATTCTGTCATTAATCACTTACCCCCATGTCTTTCCAAACCCATACAAGCTTTGTTTGTCTTCGGAACACAATGTAAGATATTTTAGATGAAAACCGGCAGGCTTTTGACTGTCCCTTTTACTGCCAAGTAATAACAATGAAAGACATTGTCAGAATACTCCATCAGCCATCAGTAGTTCAATCTGTATGTTATGAAGTGACAAGAATACTTTTTGTACTTGAAGAAAATAAAAATAACCACATTCATTCAGCAATGTGTCTCCTCTGTGTCTTTCCGCATCACCGTAGTGCCATTTTGGAGAGTATCTGCTGGAGTTCTGTGTCAGCCGCAACACAAGGATGCGTTTTCTGTGTGTCTTTACACTTTGATTTGAACAAAAATAGCATATCCTTGTGGCACGGCTGACACATACAGTATGTACATTATACTCTCCAAAATGGCACTATGGTGAAGCATTTGAAGTGAAGTGAATTGACTTGTGGCCAGGTATGGTGACCCATACTTGGAATTTGTGCTCTGCATTTAACCCATCCAACGTGCGCACACACA
>JAUCMS010000145.1:14459919-14478062 GCA_032357445.1 Enteromius radiatus | reverse complement strand
ATTGAAGTTATTATATTAAACGTGTGTGAATCGCACTCTCGTCTCCTGCGAACTCTCTGCTTGACCGGCACGTTACAGTCACCTACATATGCGTACAAATCTTCTTAAACACTATTTCTCTCTTCACGCTCCACTTTATATACACCATGTTTCGAATGATCTAAACTAGGGCTGGGCAATATATATCGAACGATATATTACGCGCATCTCGTCAGTAAAGCGGTAAATCTCCAGCAGCTGTTTTTAAATGTAGCACCAGCTTATGAACAGAGCCGTAGATCACTGAGAAGCTACGCATTGAGTTTTGTGGGTGATTCAATGGCGTAGCTTGTCACTGATCTTCGGCTTTGTTTATAAGCTGGCATTCCTTTTGAAAACAGCTGATGGAGATTTACCGCTAATCAAAGAACCGGCTTTACTGATGAGATGTGCATAATATATCGTTGATATATATCGCCCAGCCCTAATCTAAACGTAACATGCTTCTGCTCAAATCCCCGCCTTTAAACAAAGATTGATGGAGAGTGGGCGTGGTCAGCTCATTTTACAATTTACATATTAGATTACTGTTGTAAATGGCGAGTGTAAATAATATTTCATTTTCCTTTTGCACCTAATTTTGCACAAGTGGGGTAATGGAAAATGTAAATTTAAATAAGAAATACATTACCATTTTAAATGTTGCATTATCATTTTGAATATTGCATAGAAAATGTAATTTTTTCTACACATATGCTTCTATAATAATAAAGGTGCATCAATTCACATTTCCTGCAAGTTCTGTGTAAACTGCGGTGCGTTTATTTATTAATTCATTAATTTTAAAATCGTGAGATGGCTGGGAGAGTCTGAAGTAGCTGCTCAATTAAACAATCTTGCTTGTCTCAATCTGCTCAATCTTGGCGATGTCAGTGCCATAAAACAATTTTACAGTACACTGTAGTATTTGACATCCAGAGATGAAGGATCGGATGATGTTACTAAAAAAAAAAAAAAAGAGTAGTCTGATGACAGTCACAGGTGCATTCGCTTTTCTGAGGAACAATATTAGTGCTATGTAAACAAAAAAGGGCTGATCAAAAGTTCAGAGACTTTTTTCAGATGACCAGTTTGAGTACTGAACATCAACTCGACCAGCACTTAATAAAAGCTTACCAGCATAGTAATGATGCTGGTCTTTTCAGCAGGGAATATGTGTTGTTCAGTCGTTGAATATGGTTTTGCAGCAGTTGCTGGTTTTGGATTCACAGTGCTGTACAGTTATAAGGTGTTTCCCCAGTCTAAACCCTGGCGAGTCCCAGCCCAGCACCCAGACTGTTTTAACATTACACCAAGAGCCTCATCAATCTTACAGTACTGTCTCCCTGCATCTCTACTTACAGTAATGGAAATCATTAAAAAGGGATTCACAAAAAGATACAAGTGCTGTGCCTGTCATCGTATTTCTTTGCTGCTGTACACACACAAACATGAAAATGTGGGAGTGTGTTTGTGTGTGTATGGATGTGGGTCCACCCGGCCGGTTGGCAGTTTTAGAAACCGTCTGTGATCCAGTGTAGAGCTATTGAGCTGCCCTAGGGCCAGCACTGATGATTTAGTGGCTGTGGACGAGGGAGATGGGGGAGGAGGGGGTCGGGGCAGAAGGGAAAGAGCAGAGGACAAATAGAGCAGGTGGGGGTGAGGTGTCCTATCGCCTCCCTGTGGCCAGCCTGTCCTTATGAAAGTGGATGACTGAGGTAATAGACTTTGACTGCTGCTATCGGTCATAGAGTTAATAGCTAGATTCTGGGGAAAGATACTTTGCGCTTGCCGTTGGTATCATAGCTCTAGAGAGCCTGCATACCGTGAGAGAAAAAATGCCAGAAAGCAATACATACTGTACTGTATGTTTTTTTTTTTTTTTTTTCTTTTACTTGCTATGGTACCATTGGGAAAACCACAGACCCTCTAGGGTTTCCCATAAATTTTAATCAGTGAATTTCCATGATTGTTTTTAGCGGTTCATGATAGATAAGGATGTTTAATAATAATTTTTTATAGAGTCTGCACTCACACAAAACCATTTCTAGCCTATTAAATATTTTAGAGCTCAGCAAAACTAGAAAAATGTATGTTCATTACAGAGATTTCCAGAACCTTCACTTGGCTTGTTAAGAATTTTATTAATTTTCAATCATAGAAATGGCTATTTTCAAATTCTGACTTTAATATTTCATACAGTATATATGATTATTATGTCTCTTATATTAAGCATCCTTAAAATAAGAGACATTTACTTAAAAAGCAAACGTGTGCAAGATAATTGAATTATCTTCCATTTAATTTCTATATATACAATAAATAACATTATTTTCTTAATTTAAAAAATACAAAATAAAATTGTATGTATTTATGTATTCATAATTTTTAACCAGTTGTTCAAAATAATGTTCATTTAAGATATATTTTAAGATAATCATGACTTTTTCTTCTTGCAATTGTGAATTTATATCTCACAGTTCTCAGAACTGTGAGTTTAAACACAGTGTGTATTAAAAAATAAATAAATCTTTAATTTTCTGCCACCTCAAAAGTCTTTATATATGCATTTATAAAATTTTATTACAATTATTACTTTATTTATTTATTTTACATTTAAATACATTTTCTTTTACTCTGTGGCAGAAATTAATGGCTTAATGGTTCTGTGGCTTCCATAATTTAAAGAAGTCTCAATATCTTAATACATATTGATTTTTTTTTTTAAATGATTTTTCATTATTGATACTCAAAATAAGGTAAAGACTGCTGATAAATAAATAAATAAATAAATAATGCAGTGTGACTGTGGGAACCCTATGCCATTACATTTCCATCTGGTATCCTTGACCTTGAATGTGCGCTCAATACTTGCGACTGAACCTTGCTGCTAAACTCACATGGCTTATTCACCTGCTCAGGTACCTGTCAAGCTATCAATACAGTGACCCTGAAGCAAAAGTCATCCATCGTTCACTTTCAAATTGAAATTTAAAGTGAACTAGAACGTAGCTAGGTCTCATAAACAATATTTAGGAAGACATGAAATGTCATTCAATCTAGTCCTGGATGTCCCCTGTGGCGATGGATCTATTACTCTGGAACAATGGGTTATAGGAAATTAAAGACATTTCATTTACAAGATGTGATGTCGTCTCCTTGGGTATTTATTACGTACTGAGAGAATCCAGAGTATCCATGGCAACCAAGATAAAATAAAGTCTAAGGCTGACATTTAAAATGAACAGAAGTCAACTTCCATAACATAAAAACAAAAGGTCTAATATAATTATGAAATTGGAACATGATTATGTAATTGTTGCAAAACTGTATACGTCATATGACCTTACTTGTACGATTTTGAACGACTTTTGAATTAAATACGAATTCAGACATATTTGCCTGAAACTTTGTCAAAAATGTTCAAATTGCTGTGAGATCTTGTTGCCATTTTCAGGGAAGCCAAAGAAAAAAAATTGAGTTGAATTGAACTTCACCAGTTCTTCAGTTCCTAGCGTAAGTTTGTCACAATATATAATAACTAAATGTGCCATTGAGCAGCATTTTAGCATTTTGCAGTCTCTCTTAAGTTCTCAACTTTGAAGAACTGTACTATGATCTTACTAACTCCCTCAACCCCATTCATAAGGCTGAATCTCCTTCAGGTATAAACTCAGATCACAAGCCTTTTCTACCGCTAAGTGGCTTTCTTTAGTTTTCCCTATGGTGAAATTACTTGCAAAGTGTTTGTCTTTGGTAAGACAACCGAGGGAGCTTGTGTCAAAGTCAATTAGCCTTCTGTTAAGTTAAACCTGGTTCACTGCACAACAGTTCAAAATTAATTACGACTGATTTCGTGCCATACTGACAGTGTCCACAAGTGCACAGCTCAAGCAGTGGTGGGTGATAAAGCGTTACTAATGCTGTGTTAGTAAAGTACTGCAGTTCAGAAAGTACTCAAAATTCAGTCATAATTAAAACACAGCATATTACATGCCGTGTCGATCAACATACAGTAGTGTACTTCTTTGTATTACTCTGCTTTGTCCGAGTCTTATTGTCTTACATAATGGAGCGCTGCAGCGATGTAGTGTTTTTGAAGGCCAACTCTGAAGTTAGCATCAGGCTAGTTCGCTCAGCACGAGAACCCAACAGGATTTGTCCATTGTCTTTTGGATTATTACAGAAAATAACCATCAAAAGTTCATGATTCTAGCATATTCTGTTCAGCATGATAATCGTGTGGGAAGATGATTTGAATACAACTTTTGAATTTTAAATAGAACAGGCAGTAAAGAAAAAAAAGATAAATGTAGGCTATAAACGAAATACACCACTGTCATACGACTAATAATCTCCCTCTTTGAGTCTTTATTTAAAAAAAAAAAAGTCTTGAGTTTGAATAGCTTGCAAGAGTGTGATTAAAAGTGCAATACGGCTGTAATGGTGTGTACACAACAAGTAAAAATCTAATTATTTGCGTGAGTAGATTACATGTAAAGTCGTTGCAATAATGTGAAAATATGCAAACTTGCCATGACTGAGAGCTACAAGCGTACACATGTGACGTCGCTGCGAAACACGGATTATCAGTAGTTATCATTTCATGGTAATATGTTCAATATTGTTTTAAATACAGTATATTATGTTCTACATAACTGCATGTTTCCAAAACGATATTGCTTTTGGGCTGGACAATATATGACGATAAATATTTAACATTGATATAAGTGATCATCTGGATTTAGGCCAACATATTTAGAAAATGTGAGAGGCAAATTTGCTTTATGTGTCAACATCAGGCACATATAAATGCCAGAAAACATGATTCCTGGCTGCATATCAATATTCATGGACCACTGAATCTTTAGTAAGCTGTTATGAACACTGTATCGAGTCAACAACCTTTAGTTTAAACTGAATATTGTTTGTTTTGCTCATGTTTTCACAGCTTCCCTATTAAATTTAGTCATGCAGCAGGCTCTTTTGAGGAAGTGTGTTCTGGTGGGAAAGTGACGTCAATTCACCAAGTTAAAAAATTTCAACTCGACCAGGATATTCGCTTGCCAATCAGAGAAGACCTTACTGACACATCCGGTTGTATCAGATTGTACTTTTACAAAAAAAAAAAAAAAAACAAACTGTAAAAAGCGAGTAATGCAATGCAAATATCCGCTTCACTTTAGTGCGTAACAGTGGACCAATTAGTAGATGAGTCTTCCTGTTCATCATGTTCAAGTTTAACATCTGAAGTGTCATTTAGCTACTTGTTAGAACTTCCTTTTTCAAGACAAGCAGAAGCTTATTTTATGTTGCAAAACAAAGCATGAGCTTCTCCCTGTGCTTGTGTTAACCATTCAGGCGTTTAACCAAAATCTATTAAAAATAATGAAAGTGCTAATATGCTAACTCATTTCTGGGTTTTGGCTCAGACAAATACATCACCAATGCAGAACTCTATTCAGATTATGAAGTAAATTTGTCTCACTGCAAGTCATTTCAAAATTGTCATTAGTAAAAAGGATGGGGAATTTTGCTAATGAACATAAATATTAATAGGCTATAAATTGATCTTTGTGACTGCTTCTTA
The DNA here is from genome assembly GCA_032357445.1 of Enteromius radiatus. NCBI lineage: Eukaryota > Metazoa > Chordata > Actinopteri > Cypriniformes > Cyprinidae > Enteromius > Enteromius radiatus. The sequence goes on along the minus strand of JAUCMS010000145.1, from coordinate 14,472,454 downwards.
ACAATCTTTATCCATCACAAGCCACTTGAAAAGTCATGGGCATTCATAATGGCTGGTTAGCATGAGAGAGAAGATGCTATAACTATACATTCTGGGAAAAAATAAATAATCTCCATCAATTAATCAACATTCTCATTATGTCATTTTCCTGCTTCGGAGTAATTAGCCACACAAAGTGTCATGCCTATGAGTGAAAATTTCAAATTCGCATGTACTTCCATCGCTGAGATGAATGGGCATGCTGACAGACAACTTTCTCTCGGCTGAGTAGTTACAGTATGTGATACCATTTGTAGATAGTTAGACCAGCTTGTTCTGTATGCAAACATCACACTCCCTTGTGTTTAAATGCAAGGTATTCATGATAAACCGCAGACAGGCAGAGAAAAAAAGCTTGCATAACCTCACGTAGCAACAGGGAGCTTTACACCAGCACCATTGAACTGCTCACACATATTCATCCTACAGAGGATACACAGCCTTGAAACAGAGGAGCCTTTAAAATGAAATCTAATACTATTCTCATATCAGGTCATGCCTCCGATGCCTCCGTACTGCTTTTCCACCTCACCGTTGCACACATACCACAGAAACCAATTACTCTTTGTCAACTATCTAATCTATTGTTATGATGTTGGTGGAGAATCGAATGAATTCGGCTCTCAGGACCCAAAGGTAAATAGTACACTTCCCTTTACTCCAGCACAGTGTGTTCTAATGGATATTTACACTTAGCCTGGATGGATGAATGGATGGATGGCTGTAAAGACGACTACATGGAGAATGAGAAAAACAAATAATGTGTGAAACGTGACAAATGCGCATATATATATATATATATATATATATATATATATATATTGAGCGCTGTGTTCAAACAGAGATGTTTATGGTAAAGCAACACCTCCGGGCAGCTATTTTCTATGCAGGTAACAAACTCTATTTTAATCCAGCAATCAAATCTGATCGAATCGTGCAAAGTGTTAAGATTTCTCTCTTTAGTTTTTCTACAAGTGGTCCATTTGCTGCCTTTTATAATGTCTCTGGTTTAGACTACATTTATTCACCCCTGTGCATAATGCTGCACCTGACTGCATTTTCAGCATGTTTCACTTGCTTTGCCCTGATGGGAAATGTGCCTGTGAAGTTATGGCAAAAAATAAGATTCATAAAATACATTCAGCAGAAAATCAGCTGCTGTAATGATAACACTCAGCGAAGTTTTGAAGTGGGACAACAAAAATGTTTATCTAAATAATTCCAAACTGACATGGGAAATCTACTGATAAAACCACCAAATAAGATTGGATTCATGTGAACTATTATAAAAACATGTGGTTGTTGTACCAAGGATAACCCTTCTTCAGTGTTGTAACCAACACAGTCTCACAACCAATTTGTACGTATTCGTACAAGGTGGAAACTTCGTGCTAATTTGTACAAATTTGTATGACCTCACTTGTACTATATTGTATGATTTGTCTAAACCCCAGTGAAGGGTAGGTTTAGCGGTGAGGTTAGTTATAGGTCATACGTACAATTCATACGAATTGGCAAATCATAAAATAATGTATGATTTAGCAAAAATCGTACCTTGTAAAATATGTACGAAATAAATTCAAATAAATTTCAACTTTACATTTCAAATAAAAATCATTTATAGCTTGCTTTTTTAATAAAACTGTCCTGAAAAAAGGGTTTTAAAAAATATTAAGCGGCACAATGCAGGTTTTCAACCCCCGATAAAAATAATAAATTCATAAAATTTGAATGATTTCTGAATATTGTGTGTTGCTGAAGACCGCAGTGATTGCTGCTAAAGATTCAGCTTTGTCTTTACTTTTACTTATTTTCTGTAATACTTGTAATATTTCACATTGTTATGTTTTTTAATCAAACAAATGAGACTTAATGAGCAAGATACTGTACTAATGATACATACTAAAATGCTATATATTTTTATAATATTTTATCATTTATTTTTTTATATTTGTATTTATTATAGAAATAAAAAATCAATATAATTTAATAATTTCATTGTTCAATGTGGCTAGATGAAAGTTATTTAAGTTTAAGTAATTTAAGTTATTTAATACGTAATCATTTATTATTGTAATAATGTAATATTTTCACACCCCCACTAATATTTAGCTTAGATTTGTGTTGTAAGCTTGAATTGGGATATGATCGCTTATGTAATTGAATAGGACAAGAACAGAGCACAACAAGGCAATAAGGGATGGATCCTCATCTCATGAAGAATCTATAACAACATCTTGTTAACAGTATTGAGGGAGTAAAGCCAATAAGCTTGGAACGCTCTGCTCACATGGGGGTTGGTACTGTATGCACGACTGCTCAAAAGGAGGTCAATCAATCGGTTTGACTCCACACGGTTCAGTATGCATCTGCTTGATCGGTGCAGACATAAAGAATATTCCATAACCACAGGGCACATGAGCTATACTACCAAAACAGAATGATTCTTTTTCAGTAAAAGTGCCAATAACTGTATAACTACTCAGAGTGGCTACAATATTTCTTGCAATGCAGCTTTAGATCAAATGCAGTAGATGAATTGGTGGCGTTGCATTTCACATAACCAGAGGGAATGGCACATTGTGTGTTCATCTCAGTGAGTGTGTGCTCAGCTAACTGTGAGTTGAGTCAGACTGCTACATCCTGGCATTGAATGACTCCTCTGTTCAAGCCCAAAATGATTTCCAACCAGACTCACTGCAGTGCTTTCTAATGTATGGATAGTTTGGAAGTGGGAGAAAAAAAATAAATATGTGAAATCATAATTTATTCATGAAAAAATGTATCAGTGAGAATATTGGAAGCACTCTCATGCATCCAAATCTAGCTAGACTATAAATCAGAAATTACATTCCAGTAAAAGAAGTAATGTTGAGTGAATATCAAGACTAAAAAAAAAAAGAGGTCGCAAACTGTATTGTGTTTGCTTTAGAGCTGAATAATGAGCAGCACGGCAGCATCACACTGAGGTGTTTAGTCGAAGCTGATCAAGTCATATATATTCAGCTCATGCCAACATGACACCACAATGCTGCGTCCTCACCCTCCTCCCGTGCCCGCCTGCACTGCATTACTTCTGGCCGTTACCCCAGCGAGGAGTAATGTCGGTACACAAGGACAGTTTTCTCTCATTCATGGGCCTGACAGCACTAGCAGCTAATGCACATCTCATCCACTGCCATTGGACTCTACTTTTCTCAAATTGCACTGTTTATATGAATAGTGATGTGCTTTTTGCACTCTGTGACAGAGAGCATACTGGGGTTGGTTGTCATGTGTGTAACTTCACAAATGTGCTTTCTCTAGCAGTGGATTCAGGAAACTAGCTCAAAATCTTGAGAATAACAATAATTTTACAATATATTAGTACTGTCAAACGATTAAGCGTGATTAATCACATCTAAAATAAAAGCTTTTCTTTACATAATATATTTGTATGTAATATGTATATTTATTAAGTATAAATAAATACAAAAACATGCATGTATATATTTAATTAAAATATGTTATGTTTATATATTAAATATATTTAAATGAATGAATGGATATATACATTATTTATATATATATATATATATATGCATATAGTATATATGAAAAAAAATACATTTCTGTGGAAAATCCTATAACACGCTACAAACTGACAACAAGCCCTGGTTGTTGAAGTTGGATAAATAATAAAGTAAGAAATATTCTGTTCAGTCCAATAGCTTTGATGTAGGCAAGACTTTGGTGCGTATACAGAAAATGACTATGAAATAAATCTACTCTGAGAAATATTAATGTGTTCCTACTAGCCTCAGTCTCCCCTACTGCCTTTCTGGGATCAATCATGTGTATCTAGCAGACTATTTATCCATGGATCTGTAATCCCACAGAGCTCTTACCTTCAGTCAGGCCTATGTTGATGCTCCAGTAACTCTGCAGACACTGCATTTCCTTCTTCATTCCCCTCTTGCAGCGGCAGTCGAACAGAGCCATCTCCTGCAACACTTCCAGGGCTACCTGGCAATCCCTATTGGCCAACATGGTGTTCCTGTCCTTGCCTGCCAGACACTGCCTCATGATCCTGAAGCGATGACTGCACTTTTGGTCCTGGTTACACTTCTCGGTGGCTCTTAAACAGTCCATTGACTCTTGGTGCCCAGACTCAGATAGAGCGGAAGAGCCCGACATGGAGAACACAAGCTCATCTATGAAGCAGGGTGAAGAGGAATAGAGGTTCAGGTATTCATTTATTTGTTTAAGTTTACATACTGCATAGACAGATGCCCCACTAACACTGGTCTTCAACAAAATAACACAATACAAGTTCAACAAATCTTTATCTCTAACAAATAAATCTATAAAGACATCAGTGACTGCATCCACTCATTTTGTCATTATAAAATATTATTTCAGCCGATGACTAATACAGCCAAAGAGTGCAATTTAAAGACCATCAAGCCAGTGGCAATAGCCAGATGATTGTGAAACCATTTTAATGACTCACAAGGATCACTTGACAGCTCAGAATGGTGTCAAAGTATGAAAAAAAGCATGTCTTGAACAGTAAAATATGATATACATCACACAAAAGACTTCTAATTAGCATGACATGAGTCACCACCAGTAAATAACAGTTTTTTTTTAGTATTTGTTAAAATTGGATTCAATTAGCAACTGGGTAACGCTTTAGATTACAACCTGCAACGTACCGCGTAATTACATTTATAGCGTACCTATTTTGTAACTTATAGAGTCCCTCCACAGTACATACTAGTAGATATAAGGGGACAATATGCATGAAAGACATGTTAATACATGTCATGTTTGCATAATGTATAGTGTTAGCTTTAGCTTATATTTAACCACATTTTTTTTAGCACAACTGTTTTGTGGTGCTCATGGAATAACTATTGTAACAATGTCTTTTTTTTAAACTATTTTAATTTACTATGGTACAGGCCACCCAGGAGTTTAAGGTTAGTTGGAGCCACCTACTGACTTGCATGATCTATTTTGTTTTACTATTAAGTTCTGAAAGTTTCATAGTCCTTTATATAAATAAATAAATATATATATATATTTTTTTTTATTTATTTTTAAATTTTTTTGCTTTACGCATCACAATGTTGGCAACTCTTTTCTGCCTAGAAACATTTTTGTGGAACTTACAGGTACAGTCCTTTTTATATTTGGTTAGATATAGTCTTTGTACAACACTTTACATTATGCAAACATGACATGTATTAAAAACAATTATTTTGTATCAAAATCGTTTATTTTTCTCTAATTATGATCACAGGTGAAACAGCATCAGAAGGGGAAGACTTTTCTGCTTCCTTATATTCTGCCCTATACTTCTGCCCACAGCGGAAATAAAAAAAATTGACAGTATGACTATTAAAATACATTTAGAACATGATTTGCTTGTGTGAAAAAAAAAATAGAAGGGTCCTGTGGGTCTTTGTAATACAGTTAATGGTTAACAACTTTGAAACATATCTTATGTAGCATAACTTAAATTGTTTAATGTCACACTCACGCAGTAACTACACGTAACAAGGGGGTAACAAGAGTTCGCTTTAGTTTATGGCCCACGGATGCCATACTTACACCATAACTACATGTAACAAGAGGGTAACAAGGGCGCGGACACCACACTTACACCTTAACTACACGTAACAAGAGGGTACAATTTTTTGCACAGTAGTTGTAACAAAACTGGGGCTGGGGCGCGTGGATCCAATTGCAAAGCTTTATTGGAAAACATAGTTGTACAGGCAGGGTCAGACATCAGCAAACAGGAATGGTGGAGGCAAAACACAAGAATGATCCTGAGGGATAGCGTTTATCCAAAGGGGCAAAACAGAGCAGAAACCACCAGGTGGAGATCAAAACTCACGGAAAAAACAAGACAAGACTAAGAAACTTGGAAACGCTTTGCAAGGAGGATAAACACTCAATACTCAGTGGTTAGATTAACAAACTGCTTTTAAAGTGGAGACAAGGGGGCGGAGCTGATCAATTGCTATGGAGACAAACAAGTGGGCAGAGGCAGAACAAGGGGAGCATTAAAACAGTGGGGAACACACTTCATAATAAGAGTCCTTCGAACATGACATGGCAACACAGACACAATGGGAGACACATTTCACAATAAAAGACCTAAATATGACAAGGAAACACAGACAGAGCTAACACACATATCGGAGTCCGAGTTGGAGTGTCCCTATAGTTCATGGGCACGCCAGCTGGTGATCATGACATAGCCCCCCTCCTAAGGAGCGGAATCCAGACACTTCTAATTGGGAACAGGAAAGAGTCTAGGAGGGAGGCAGAGCGGCAGCAAAAATGTGGAGAGGGATGGAGGGCCAGGCCCATGCAGGGGAACAGAGACAAAGAAGTCAAGGAGCCCCAGGGCGGAGCAGAAAGTCAGGGTGGAGCCGGAGGACACCAGGGTGGATCAGACGGGACTGGAACAGAGAGCACAGAGAGGTTAACAAAAGCCTCTGCGGTCGAGACAATACAAGCTGCGAGTTCATAGGGGGGCCAAGGCAGAGCAACCGGGACAGACGCACTCCTGGACAGAGCAGACGGCACTGGAATACCGAACACAAAGAGGTTAATGATGGCTTCATAGGTCGTGACAGGACTGTCTGATAGTTCTAAAATGGCCATGACAGGGCAGAATGAGAATTTGACAATGGCCTCCGTGGCCATGACAGGGCTGGACGAGGACTCAGAAACGGTTTCCATACCCATGACAGGGCAGACAAGGCAGGACAAGGACTCAGAAACGGTCTCCATAGCCGTGATAGGGCAGGACAAGGACTCAGAAACGGCCCCCATAGCCGTGATAGGGTAGGATGGGGTCTTGGAAACAGCTTCCATAGCCGTGACAGGACTAGACAAGGGTTCCATCCCTTATGGCTGTGGCAGGGCAAGACGAGGGTTCAGTGACCTCCGTGGCTGTAACGAAACATGACGGAGACTTGGGGGTGGCTTCCTTAGCTGTAGCAGGGCGAGGAATGGGTACTATGGCGACCCTCATGGCCGTGGCAGGGCAGAGCGAGAGTTAAGGACTAAGCATGACGAGAGTTCAATGGCGGTTCAACGATGGCTTCCATAGCCATGGCAGGGCAAGGCGAGGGCTCAATGGTGCAAACCAATAGTCCTGGGGGTTGTGCAGCCACCAGTGGAACCACCAGTGAGTCGCATGCAGTGGCTAAAAATTCTCGGATATGATTCTCCAGCAATCCTTGAATGCTAATATCATTCTAGTGGTGACTTGACCAGTGTCCACATGAAAAGGATCCTTTTGTGGCTGAGTATTCTGTAACAAAGAGGACTGGGGCGTGTGGCTCCAATTGCAAAGCTTTATTGGAAAACACGGTCGTACAGGCAGGATCAGACATCAGCAAACAGGAAATGGTAGAGTCAAAACACAAGAATAATCAAAACACAGGGGGAAAACTCACGGAAAAAACAAGACAAGACTAAGGAACTAGGAAATGCTTTGCAAGGAGGATAAACACTCAATACTCAGCGGTTAGATTAACAAACACAAATGCTTTTTGGTGACAAGGGGGCGGAGCTGATCAGTTGCTATGGAGACAAACAAGTGGGCAGAGGCAGAACAAGGGGAACACACTTCATAATAAGAGTCCTTAGAACACGACAGGGGAACACAGACACAATGGGAGTCACATTTCAGAGTCCGAGGTGGAGTGCCCTCTACTGGAGTTCATGGGCACTCCAGCTAGTGATGATGACAGTAGTTAAGAAGTTAGTTTTTTTTTTTTTTTTATTCTAATTATTCTATTTGCCTCAAACCACATATGCACCAACAGCACTACAGCTATCAAAAAACATCAGAGATACAGTAAATATACATGCGTTGTGTATGATGATGTTATATTTATATGTTTAACGTGGTAGCAGCTGGAAACAGGTAATCTAATTTTCAGCTGTACTGCACTGTACTGACGGTACAATGCTGGTGATGGACTCACTGCTGAGATGACCACATGCAATACTCTTTCATCAGGTACATTTTCATATGGAAATTTCTAAACAATCATAGCAGGATTTTTTTTTTTTTCATTATTTTCACATGTTAATCTCCAGGATCACTGAAACACTAGTGCAAAACTGGTAAACTTTTATAAAGGCTTTTATCTATAACTACTAAATTATACTACAGTTTACTATTTGGATCTGCAATTTAAGAGATACAGTGTAATAAAGCCTAGTATGTAATGTAAAAATATACTGAATATTATATATTGTTACTACAAAATTCTAAATCATAATATTATCTAATCCAGTACGTCATGCATACCACGTAATCTTACAATAGTTACACCTTACTTATGACAGTAACAGTATAACTACTTTTAATTTTCCAATCATTACCTCCTTATCCCTCTAAACTTTGCACATTGTTTCTGTTTACCTACACATAAGTACGACTGTACGTTTTCGGTAAGCGTGTCATACATACCACGTAATTTCAGAATAGGTCCCCTTTAGTTATAAAATAGCCTACTACTTACAGTATAATTTTGCAGGTTATTACCCCCTTATTCCCCAAACATTGCATATTGTCCCCTTATATCTACTAGTATGTACTGTGGAGTTACTCTATAGTTACAAAATAGGTAGGGTGAATTCAGGTTGATTGGGACATTTTTCCCATTTCCATTTCAATGACAAAAAGTGTCCCAATCAACCTGAATTCACCCATTCTGTGTAATTACGCGGTACGTTGCGGGTTGTAATCTAAAGCATTACCAGCAACGGACCAATGCTCTTTTTACCTACCTTATATTAATGCTTTATCATTGATTTTTTTTTCAATCATCCCCACAATCTCAACCTTTCACAGTTCATATGTGTGTGACAGCAACAGAGAATTTTATTTGTACATGTATGCAAATGTATTCATTTATTGGTCACGGGGTCATTATGGAGGTGCGACCCACCAGTGACACCTACAGGTGTAAATACATCATCATACTTACCAATATCTTTTTTTTTTTTTTTTAACTGTTCAGAGCACATCAGAACCAGAATGAAAGATTCAGACACACCCTTAGACAACGAATCACTGACGAATGCTTTGCATATTTTTCAGAAATAAAAACACTGAGAAATACTGCAAGATGCTCTCAAGAATGCAAATGTAAAAGAAGAAAATCTGGAAATTAGTTAGACAACACTTTACATTATATTGTATTATAGATATTAATACTATCTACTGTAGTAAGGTAATTTCACATTATCACTTATATAATTACTGCAACATTAAAATTCATTTAAAGCGGTTGAACATATCTGAACGTCTGAATGGTTAATATGTTCTGCAGACTCTTTAAATATTCAGCTTAAGTTTCATCATATGGTGCGCAGAAAGGATCGAGTCTTGTCAGCGTGCGATGGCCAGTGATAAATCTACAAAGTGACCTTGATAAATCTCACCTTTATTGAATCATTTTCTATATACGGAGAATCATTTTCATTGACTCTTAAAGAGTGGGATTCGAACTATAGGATACTAATTAGATAACAATTAGCCGTCATGCAAAACTATAAAATAACGTGATCAGTTACCTTCATTCAGAAGGAATGAAACGCAGCTCATGTTACTTGCATTACATCATTACCATAAAGGTAAATATGCTAGTTTTACGTGTCTTCAATTCCAATTTGCATAAACGAAAACGTATTGAATGAATATCGTTGTTTTACTGCTAGTTATCGAACTTGACCTCACCTTAATTTCACATAACTTCATAAACATAAACTATAGTATCAAACATATAATGTAATTCCTTTATTTCATTATCGTATTTACTGGAGGAAAGTCCATTTAAATAAAATTAACGTAAATATTAAATGAAATTAAATATGTATACATAGCATGAGGAGATTTTGCTTTTAGTTAGACAGAAAAAAAGGCTGTAAATATAAACAAAAACTTACCTAAAAAGAGCAGAAAGCCGTAGATATAGATATACATGTTTCTGTTTCTGATAGAGAGTCCGCGTGCGTTAAAAGGTGCCGTTCGTGCTGTCATATGTTTCCTCCAAATGACTGTATTCTGCTTAGTCCTCTTAAAATACCGATGCTGCTCTAAACGCTCTATGACCTTAAAAATCCCAAATTGTATCCAGCGTTTGTCGGACCATGATTCTTTTTTTCCGGTCTAAATAATCCAAAGCCTCATTTAAAGAGGGAAAAGTTCTCTATTCCGCTCAGGAGGGGAACTAAACCCCAGGTTTCCGTAGGAACCGTTTATTCGCGGTGGTTTCGTGTGGACAGACGCATATTTCCCAATGCTGATGTTCTACTATCGCAAAGGACGCAACATTGAAACCTCTGGCTCACTAAAGCGACGCTCCTCTATAGGATATTCCCGCTCCCGTTTATCTCCGAAATAAATTTCCCAAGCAACGGCAGTGAGAAACTTTAGACGGCGGAGCTCTGCGGACAGACTTGTGTCTCTGGCGGAGGCAGCGCGCTCCTGAGAAGCGAGGCATAAGCGAGCGCACGTGCCCTCGTTACGCGCTCCAGCCCACATGTTAAATGATCCGGCGACGGATGAGTTAATCAAAGCGCGAACAAACAGGGAGTCGAGCTGACTCGACACACTATGGCTAATTAATAACTTTTAGGGCAAAAGATAAATACAACTTTTGACAAGAGGTCAGTAACTGCTCTTACAACTGTGCGACTATATGGAGGGATCTATCTGTAAGCACACGAATAGGACTTATGGTCTCTGGCTGGTTTTAAAGGGGTTTGGGGCAATTTTAGCTCTTCAAGCTGGTTTAAAATGTACCTTTAAGATACGTTATTTAGCAGCAGATGCTTATATCATGGTTTTGAAGATACACAGGTCTCTAAAGAGATGTCTCATCATCATCATCATCATCATCATCACAAGATAATGCATTTAATCATCTGATATAATTAGTCACATATTGTGGGAAAACATCATAATCAGGCTTTTTGCAAGTTGAGATGAGATATTACAGGGAGATGAGAACTTGACGTCATGCAAAATGTGCCTGCATTTAAAGTCTGTGTGTCCCTGGCCAAAGACAAGAGTAGGCTACTTTATTATTCTTTGGATGACTCGGACAGTGATTGGTTATAATAAGGAATCAAGGTTTTGCTGCTTAACATAGCCCTGTTGGTAGATAATGGATCATCTTTAATAATTTACAATGGACATTTATTGAATGCATTTTTTGAATATGTTGATTTAGAACAGTGCAGATGATGGGCCAATAAATAAATAAATAAATAAAAATCTGGGAGAAACAAGAGCCTATAAGATGCCATATTTCAAACTGCATACTGTAGATCTGGAGAGCCACGGGACAGCTGAGCTGGTGCAGTTGAGATAAATGGCAGTGATAATGGATGGCTTTCAAAAGGTATTACTGACCTCCTTGAGATCTAAGTCACTTATAGGGTTATGAGAGCTTTTAAAGTTTTTACAGATTCTTTCTATGACATTTAAGGCTGGTAAACAAAAATGAAAGAGGTTAGAGCAGAGGACAAAAGTCGGTTAGCTTGAGTCCAAATAAGTGACAGCGTTATCCAATTTTATTGGACTAAATGGGCAACATTAAAGTGCAAAATGTTATACCTTTATTGTCTTTCATAAATAATAATACTAATAATACATAAAAATACCAAATACTATATTCCCCCACATACATCTGTGTGTCTGTCCTATAGTACATGGCACCTTCTCAAGGTCAAAAGATCTTGTCAACAAACCATCACTGATGGCATTTATAATCCAAACTACTTTAAAAGTTGTATTACAATGCAGTTCATATGCGTTTAGATACAATAAATACAGACTTCTAAGTATTTTAAGTTTCTCATGTTTTGTCTCTCAGATACAGGGCAATCTCCTAAGGCAAGTGTCACTCCGGCAACTTTTATCCTGTGCTACTGAAATGTCTATGTTGTGACATTTTCCCCTTCAGAGGATTCCTCTTAAACTCTAACAAATCTTCAAATACTATTGAGACAAACACTAAAGTATGTTTAGCTTCATCATATTTTGCATTATACTAATACAAACAAATCATTTTTTGTTACTATTAAATACAGTTCACATAGCAGTTTTAGAGCCTTAGTTGAGGCATTCAACTCAACTCCTTTTAATGTGCCACATACAACCAAAATTTCCTTTCAACCTTTTAAAGTTAAGCATTGAATAAAGAGTTTAGACAAGTTTGAAATAGGAAGTAGAGCAACGTTTTAGTGGTGCTGGGGAAAAACCACTAGTGTGCTGTTTCTTTATAGAGTGTGCACTTAAATTAACCTCTCCAGCAGCAGGCAGCATATGTGGTGTACTGTTAAAGTTATCTCTCATTGCCTGTTCAATTACTCCCATCACAGAGAAGATAAGTTCCCTTTCGTACGGTCTCTCCGACGTCACGTCGGGAGCCGACGAATAGGAATCTCGCTTCGAGATGGCAAATCA
>JAUCMS010000145.1:14407861-14431757 GCA_032357445.1 Enteromius radiatus | reverse complement strand
ATAAACGCATATATTATGTAAAGAAAAACTTTTATTTTGGATGCGATTAATCACGATTAATCATTGCCCAGCACTAAAAATAAGTTAAGGTAAGGGACACAGACAAACCATAAAATATTTGTTAAAAAAAAATATATATATATATATTGAATAATTATATCTTATGTATAGGAACACAGATATAATCTTAAAAAATGATAAAAGTTTTTGAAAATATGTAACTTATTTGGTGGTATTGTAGATGAAAATGTCAACACGGACATGTAAAATTACCTATGTACTGATGAAAAATTATGAAAAAATAGTATGTAGCTCTTTAAGAATAGTGTTTTACCATACATCATTTTAACAAGAACATTTGAGTTTATAACTTTAAGCTTTGGAAACACACTTTAGGACATTTCTTGCACCTTGTGCATCCCATCAAACACTGCGGACACAAATGGAACCCGTTTGGTAGAATGACTCAGTCCACTTACGACTAAACGAGCTCGGACAGGATGTGTGCTGGTAAGTGTGGCTTAAATGCGGTGTGGTTGATTGGTGACAGGTGCAGATGGCAGGTGTGACTGGTTAATACTCAGGGGATTGTAAACGTTGAGTGGAGGTGAGGGTGGAGCCTGGTGTGGATGTACTGTAACAAAATAAAGAGAGAGAGAGAGATTTGAATAAAAAAAAAGTCTAAATTGTGAAAATACTATAAAATGTCTTTAAATGGTGCAAAAAGAACACTAAGCAGAAAAACATTTTTTTCCATTAATATTAAAGGCATTGATCATGTTTTTATTAATCTCTTAAGTTAACATTGACTAAAAACATATTAAATACAACATTAACAGTGATCACCAATATTATATTAAAATAATATTCAAGTGGGCTGTTTATTTACTAAATTACTAGACAACGGGGCATTTTCTAAATGTAATTAACGTGTATACAAGAAAATCAACAAAATGCTGTAAACAAAAAACAAAAAGTAGGCTATCTTTCTTATTAATGCACATGTATATGCATCACAATGACTAAATAATTAAGTACGTGTTTATGAGTGGAAATGAGTAATCAGAATAATCATAGAGAAAAGCACACAAAGGGAGAGAGAGAAGAAATCTAACTGCAGGGTACAGAGATGCTCCAGCACTGCCACCAGGCTTGGCTCTCTATGAAAAGCAATTTTGCAGCAGATGATTCAGCCTCAGATAGCTGTTTACTATCTGGGCAGCGGCAAAAATCTAGAGGATAGGGAAAACAGAAAGGTGGAGGGGCGTCCTGCTGGCTGGAGGGGCAATAAGAGAGAGGTTCCACAAAGACCCATTTGCTTATATGTGAAGCAAATGATACAGACTACAGAGACTGTAACTGTGCTCTATCACTGTTATGCCCAGGAGTAAGCCACTTAACCTGAGGTTACTGCATTATGACTATCTCTGCAAGTCGTTTACTGTAATGGTCTTTTCACACTTCTGCCATTCTAAACCCTGGGTAGAATTAAAAGTGACCTTAACCCTGGCCTAGGTTTAAGAAGGCGTTAACCCAAGGTTAAGTGCAGTGTGAAAAGCCTTGAAGCCACTCTGAATGAAAAGTGTCTGCTAAACGCTAAATAATTTCATCATCAAGGCTAATAATGTTGTTGTTGTTTTTTCTTAAATGAATGAATTAGACATTTCTTATGCCATCAACAAAATACTGTGCTTTTTGTCCTGGCTTTTTACTGTCCAATGCTGATGCTTTTATTGGCTGCGTTAATCATATCCACCTATTTGTTATTTTTATAGCTCGTCTATAACACTTAACATTCAGGGTCAGCCTAAAAGGAGACTATTAAAAGTCTATTAACGCTATTTACTGTTTCTCCAAACGCAGCTTAGCACTTGCTCTTGTGGAAATCTTAAAACTTTATGATGCCGACCTTGTAAAAGATAATCAAAACAGATTTGTTCCAAAGTTGACCGCGTCGTAAAATTCTTTAGGAGTTGGATTTCACATGTTTATAAATCCAAATGAATTTTTTAAGGCGTTTAGAGCCCAGTTTTAACCAGAAAGAAAATCTAGACTCAGGATAGTGAGCATATATTATTTAGAGACACCAGATCTGAAACGCCCGCTTATAATAAACAGAATGTTATCATCAGTTGGTGTGGGTGCTGATATAAAGTATTCATCTTTATAGTTATGATTATATCTTTAAGGGTTGTTCACACCAAGAACTAATAATAACTATAAATATAAAGTTAAAAAATTTATCAGTGTTAAACAGCTGCTGGACGCAAATTAAGCTATCATTATAGTTATCTTTATTGTTCTTGGTGTGAATTGACCGTTAGAATAATTATTAAAACTGTAGTTGTAATTACCATTATAGTTGTTGACCTTATAGTGTTAATTACCCTTTTCTGTTTTTTCTTAAGATATGTAGATATTGTCTGAGGAATCAAGTCTGCTGAAACCACAATTTACAAGGCACAATTCTTATGGAAATTTCATATATTTTATTATTTCCCATGTCCCAACAGCCCAGCAGCAACAGCATACAGGAGAAATAGACTCATTATATTTAATACAACCACTGACACCCTTAGATGCTCACTTGCCCTGGTCACAACTTCATTATGGCTCTTTTTTTGCATTTTTATCTTTCTGCATGAATTCTTTATGAATGTTCTGCACTGGAAGAAAATCTTTGAAAAGAATGTGTGCCAGCAGAGACCGGTTTTGGATGCAGCTGGTTTAAACTACCAAGGATGTGAAGACGCCAGACTACTCCTGGTATTAATTCCCATAGCTAGTTCTGTGCGTTTGTATTCTGCACAAACTGCAGCCAAACAAATGCATGCCAGCTTGGTACATATGTTAGTCTGGGAGCCATGATGCAAATATGAACAAAAGCATGGTAATTTACAAGCACTGCTCTGCAAATGCATTACAGCCACTGAAGTGGCTAACAATGTTAGCTACATTACACAAATAGCTTAATAGGCAAACAGGTACAGGCAGCGCCATTTAGCATAAGCGACAGGTCTAGCGTTCCTCTACTGCATGCACATATCCCAGCCTCAATGATTGACAATAGGCAAGAGAGTAAATCAATACAACCTCCCTCATGTCCTCATTACAGCACTGCTCTGTGTTACTCAAGGCGACAGGCTACTGAAATTTTAAATAGCCATGAACAAGGAGCAATGCAGGAGCGCTGCCAGATGGAGAGGATGTGTCGATGGTAAAGCCACCTACCTGAACACACACACACACACACACACACTTTCTCACGCTCTGTTCCATGCAAAGTGCGTGTGTGATGCTACTAGAAGAGAGGAAAAGGAGCTTTCACATTAACAGTCAGGGAAGCAGTTGGAGTGGTTTTCTGAAGTGTGGAGTGAAATGAGGATTTAATGGGACTAATATCCATTATTAATAGGGGAGACGTATGTAAATGTAGATTACAGATGGAAATCGCCAACTTTTTTTTTTTTTACGAGAACTGGGCACAGGCTAGTCAGGCCAAGACCCTGGAGTACACTCGTTCTCCACTTTGACTCTTTCTGTCTCGCAAATGAACTCTTTCCTTTCGTGTGACTGCATCTCCATTTGGTATCTTAAAGTCACATGTACAAATCTCCCACACACTTTTTTTTTTCATTTTCATTTTCACGTTTGCTACCCACCCCTTTGGAAAACTGCATGTTGCCCTTTTATTGCTCAGAACACTTCCCAGTTTTACATTTTTCACTTTTTATTTTTTCATTTAAATGGATAATTTACACAAATATAAACATATTTCTGATATTATTTACATGGCCTCATGTCTTGCCAATCTTATCAGTAAAATCACTTTACATCAACATTATCCAAGACATTAGCCTACATAAAGACTGCAAGACAGAACAATTATTTAAAAAATGCTTTTGAGGATTTCACGATTCACTCAAGAAATAAGCAAATAGACAGAATGTTTGGTAAGTGCTGTGTTGCGTCATAAGAAATTGGAAGAAAAAAGACTGAAAAGTTAATCTTTTTGCTTGTTAAATACGTTAACACATAAAATGATCTGATTTCACATTTCTAAAACTAAAAGTGTTACTAAAATTACTAAAATAAATTAATATTACAAAATACTAGCCTAGCCTACTGTTATACAGTATTTTCTTCAAAAAATCAAAAACAAAATGTTGAAACGTTTGTAAAAATCGACCCTGCTATGACTTTCTTTCTTGTGCAGAATGCTAAATTAAATATGTTTAATGCTACTTTCCATGCCACTACAATTTGTGAACATATCCACTGGACACTTATGTAAAGTATGTAAATAAACCAAGGAGCTTCCCAAACACATTCTTGAGCGTGGAACTAAGTCATGGATTCATGATCAACCGTTCAAAGCATGTGCCCAAGCCTCCGTGACTAATTAGAAACCGTCATGTTAGAACTGTGGCTTGGGCTATTCCATGTAAATTATTCCAGTGACAAGGACAGCACGAGAGCGGAAGCGTCAAATTCAAGGCAGCCCGTCAGTTCAAAATCGTGGATAAAGTGGAGGTGGATTTTACTCTTGGTTTACTTATTCAAGCGGTCAAAACACAAAAATACTAAATTCTGACTGAAAAAAGAAATTTTACAATACACAATATTCAGATAAAACATAGGCTACATTAAGAACGAATTTTGTGTTGAGTCATTCTCAACTCGCAACACTGATAATGTTTATATAAAATATTGAGTTACTTACATTTTAGACACACTATTCCAATTTTTTCACCCATTTTTTGCTCCACACACAAAAACAGTTCACAACTAAGCAGCTCATTAATGCAGCTGACGTCTAGTTCTTAACCCTTTCAGCTATGAGTGTAAAATATTCCAGCGGTCCCCCCCAGAGTGAGTTTTTTTAGGCGACCATTATTTTAGAACTTTTGCCCTTACGGTTTCCATGGCAACGCGTCTTGCTTGTCACGTAATACACCGCGAGCACATACCACTGTAAGACAGATACATCGCTTTTCCCTTTTTTTATTTCAAATAGTCACAAACTTGCTTACCGTGTCATGATATTTCGATTCACAAATATATGTAAACGAGTGTGTTTTGTCCTTTAAAAACCTTTATGAATGATCTTGATCGTAATCTGTAACATGAGATGGGCGCCGCCATGTTTGTTCGTGGCGCAATTCAGAGAGTCCCATCAGCCAGATTTACAGCACGTAATTCATCAATTTCTCCCGAAATACATGCAAGTAAGTGGCTGGTGAACTGGGTGAAGAATAGAGTGTACTTTATAGCTACTTTCTGTATGTGTATCTGATATGAATAAAAAATATTTAAATTTGTTGCTTCCATAGACATCTTTATGTATTTTACAAGCTCTAAATGTATTGTTTCAATAGTGCTTATGTGTATTTAAATGTCAAAAACCTAAAATATGCATTATGTGGTTAAGAACAGTGCACGTCTCTCTCTGGCTCAGCGCCAGCAAACGCTAAAGCTCAGTTTGAATTAGCCAGTTATGTGACGTCACCGAACGTTCTAAATCCCATATGTGGGTCCGAACCCTCAGGGGCACGAAAAGAAAAATTCCATATGTGGGACCATACCGCTCAAAAGGCTAAATCATTCAATTACTCCAATTTTGTCCTGAATGGTTGAACTAACAATTCAGTGACTCAAACAGCCTGTCATTTATCGCCACCTATTGGTCGACCAAAATCCCCACCACCATTACACAGAATACACATACTTTTATGTAAGTATATCAAATGAATATAAGTGGCATTCGGTGGCATTGGAAGTTTTACCATGCTTTTTGTTTTTGTTTGATCAATAGAAATGTATAGTGAGATGTATAATCTCAAAAAGACAAATCTGAGGAGAAGATTTAAGCAGAATTCTTCCTTTGCGCTTCATTTAATCTCATAGAGGTCCATGGCAAGCAACTGAGATATTAAAAAGATCTCATTTGCGATTTTTATTTCCTATGCTGTCTTCTTTTCCTGCTCTTTTTCACTCTCTCCTTCCCCTTTCCGAACCTCCCAGCTCCTCTCTTCGTCAGGTGTGGATGGATGTTATCATTTCATTTCCTGCCTGCTTTCCCTTGGGGGCAGCTCAGGGAGAATCTGCTGGAAAAGACCAGGAAAGAGGCAGTGCTCAATTATTCTCAGTAAACAGGGATGAGGAGGCTTGGTCCTCATTCCCTCTGTCATTTGTTGGAGAAGGATAACAAGTCAATGATAAAGATCAGGCCCAGTTCAACAAATAAGGCTGGGACTGAGCTCTGTGCTTAAGAGTCTCGCCAAAGGCCATGAGTGAAACGGACCAAAGTTATCAGTTCGCTGTCATGCAGGATCTGTCTCTGACTAGTGAGTTTGAGGTCTGGCTTTACTGTAGGCAAGATGATGTCTGGCTGCATATGAAGAGCAAGAGCCTGAGGATGATCTTAAACAGATGCTACAGAATGTAGACTGGCAGCATGGGATATATTGTCTTGAATTTCGGATGGAAATAGCTATTGGTTAGACTCATTTTTTGTGTATTTTGAACTAATATTTTCTCTTTCTGTTAAGTCTTTCACTGCTAATACGGTGTAAGATAATATAAATAAATAAACTGAACAGAAATAAATAAACAAATAAATAAAAAAAACAGTAATAGGTGATGTGTATATTTTTGTCGGTTATTTTACTTCTTCAACGTCAGCTTAATATGAAGTGACAACAACAAGTAAACCATCTGTTGGTTGATTTCCCTGGAAAGTGTAAACACTGTAACCCTTGACCTTTAATGTCAATGTGAATCATTGCAACAATCAACATTTCAGGCCTGGAATTCTGCCTTGGATTTATTTCTTTAATTTTTAGAATTACAACTTGCAACTATTTCTGACTTTGTACACAGATTGAGGCAAATGTCTTCTTTCCCATGCTTCCCACAAACGTCTGTTCACCCTTATGTTGGTTCAGACCCGCCTGTCCTTCATTCATCTCCAGAACACAAATTAAGATATTATTGATGAAATCTGAGACCGCACATACACAGCAACACAACTGACACCTGGACATCATTAAAATAGTCAGTGTTACAAAGAAACCAAAAATAACAACTTCATTCAATTATTTATTTATTTAATCGCAGAACTTACTTTTTTTGGTTTACTATCTCTTTAATATTGGGAAATACCAAAACTGCATTATTGGAAAAAGCATTACAGTCAGCTCATTTGAGTTTGTGACAGTCAAATATGGTTTGCACTTGCCATGGAAATAAATGAAGTGCCATAAACTGATTATCCATCACAAAATTGTCTATGACTTTTCTTATAAAACAGCATTTTTTCAATGTAAAGTCCAAAAATAGATGAAACCTGAACATTTAATGGCAAACATGAACATTTAATGGCAAACATGTTGAAGAAAAGATGAGAGGAATGGTTAATTGATACAACATTAAATTATACAAAATCAATTTATTGAGTAAAGTGAAACTTCTCTTCCACTGGCATCAAAAAAAAAAAGGCATCTGGTCTTCCTGTGTCCCAAAGCCTTAAGTGCTATCCACTGCAATTCAGTTATCTCAATTAACTCAATTTCTTTCTTCTTTTTATATTCTGAAGAATGCTGATAACCATGAAGTTAGCGGAAGCCATTGACGTCTATAGTGTGGTAAAAAATACTATGGTCTCTGGCTTCCATCAGAATTTTCATTTTCTGGCTAAATTTTCCCTTTTAACTGTATGATGCTACTGCCTCATTCCAGAAACGTAATGCCATATGGCATGGAAGCAGCACTTAGGATAAACCCAGAAAAGCTCTACTCTGCTAAGTAGTGCTATTTGTGTGACGCATTGATTTTGCACGACAAATCAATCCTCTATGACATATAAGCACTAGTGAGGCAGCGCAGGTTGCAGAACGGAGCTCATGTCTTTGCAGATGCACTGAAAATTATTCACATACTCTCTACACGGTAACCATCACTGCGTGCTGCCCATAGGGCATCACCGGGGCACTGTGCAGAATACAGAAAGTGCCGTGGTCGGTCACTGAGCATGAAGTACTAATCAATTTGGCATTCCGGTAGGGCTGGTAGAGTTTGGCTGTGGGAGCAGACTGCACACAGGCAACAGGTGCGAACTGACACCTGTTCTGTGTTTATGATGACAAGCCTCAGCAGGAGGGAGGGGTGAAATACCTGTATTTTCCCCTCAGCCTTCCGTTCCCTCGCTTTTATCATTTCCCAGAAGGTGTGCGGATGAAAGGGAAGGAGACGTGCCATGTGGCCAGTGCAGCCAAATCCGTCCTGTTTTCATCTTTCAGTCACGTGCACGTCTTGAGTGGGCTAGATTTGAGCACTTTTAGTCATTTCTAGCCAAGCGGTTGGCAAAAACGACTTGATAGCATTACACACAAAGGGGTTTATGCAAGCAGCAGCGCTGCAGCTCCAGTCGTGTTGTTGTGAGCGCGGTGAGTGGTCTCACTGAGCAGAACTGCAGTAGGGTAATAAATGCAGGTGTCACGCAGACCGTACTGGCGCTTTCCTCCTGTGCTCGTTCTAGCTGGAGGAGAGTTAGCAGAGGGAGGAGGGGGTGGACTGAAAAATGGGGATAATTGTCCTCATGCTGCGTGGGTTCTGAATTGCGGCCATTGCTCTCCGCACAATGCCTTTCTTCTTTTTTTCTCCTCTTGCTTTTTTCCCTCTCTTTCTGTCACGCAGCCAGTGGCACTCGACGTTGACCTGTCAGTCTGCAGAACTCTCACAATGCCGTTGGACACAGAAGTTAATGCTGGAGCGTGTGTGTGTTCATATGTGAGCGAGCGGTAATGTGCTTTGAGTCGTGCTGGCGTGTTGTGTAAGGAATGGGGGAGCTGTGGCCCTCTTACAGTCAATGTTCGCACTGGGTTGAGGTTCGTTAGCCTTATTGCCCACCATCTGAAAGCCTGGGTCTTAATACTACGCAGTTGAAATTATTTTAAAGTACTTGTAGGCATGTATTAATGCAGTAGATGATACAGGCTATAAATGTAATTTAAAAACCAATCTAAATATAAAAAATAACCACACACATGTGACGTTTTATCTATTTTTACATGATGAGACAACCAGCTTGTCATTAAAACTTCCATTCTCTTATTTTTGTAGATTATTTTGTAATGCATTAGTTATATAAGGAATGACGCACATCTAGTTATATCGCAAAATAAACCGTGAAAGAGGTCGTCATTGTGAAGCAAGTCTTAGTTTATTTTGTGATAATGACTGACTGTCTGACTGAAAATTAGCCTGACTATTATAGCGACTTACCAAATAAATAAATATATGGACTTGCTTGCTAATTGTCTTAATGTTTCTAAAAACAAACTGACAAAAATAGACTGTTGCTGCATTTAAAACTATAAGCCCAGCAAGCAACAAGACAAATGGAACAATATTAATTCATGAAATGCTGATAGCTCATCGCCATTCCAAGTTCTTACTTTCTGAAGAAGATCTCTGTCATCCAGTTCTTACGAGGGATGCTTCATTTCCTTGCTTTAAACAGAGACTCCTGAGCTTCTGTCCAACTATTAAAGGTGTTATGCTCTATTAAATATTTTAAAACTGTACAAATATTTTGAAACTCTTCTGGTTTTATGAATGCAAATTTGAGCCTTTTAAAGACCTTGGATTGAGTACGTAAAGACCTTTTTAAAATCAAGTAAAGAATATTTAAGGAATAAATTGAAGCATAATATATCAGTATTTCATTGCTCTTGATGACTTCAGAGTTTTAAAATACAACTTTCTCTCTTTTTTTGATTAACTGTTCCTTTATATAAAACACACAAAACATTTACACATTTTTGCATCTGAAGGTGTATGTTGATACACTGTTGATTACTGTGAAATTTATCAAAATGAAGTTAAATATCTGTCAGTGGGCGACATTAGATTTGTCAGAAAACAATGCTTGTGGAAGAGCAGTTGCACCAACTTTTTGGGTCACAAGATGGCACTAATCAGCTATAACAACTTAAATTGACACGAATAGACAGCCCAATAGTTGCTAGCGGCCATTATAAAAACATTTGATTGCTAAATTGAAATTTGGTTTGAAATTTGGGTGGCGATTTTGCCGTATTATGTTCAGTGTATAACAAAGATGTTGCCACTTTTAATACATACTAATGTGTTCATAAGCTTTGTCAGTAGGCCTACACAAACACACACACACAAGGTCTGCACACTGTGGTCATTTGCTGCTATTCACCTCTGCGCAGCAGTTAATCATATGGGCAGGTCTAGCAAGTGTAGTCCTGTTCAGAATGTTTATTTGGCCTTAGATGTAATTTAAATAAAGCTGATTGGGTTGGCAGCACCAATTCCATGAGGACACCTCACTCCCTTTCTGCGACCCTGCCATTAAACTCTATAAACATACACGAACACCTGATTTTTTTCTTAACAGTATAAAACCATTGCAGCAGAGCTAATCAAGAGGTGAAACGTTACCTCAGATGCAGGCTGTTCTAACTCTAATCACCATATATAACCTCAAAGATTGCACAGAGCAAGATAATCTACCGTTGGTTGACGTCCAGTTTTGATGTTATTCAAGTCTTCACTGCGAGTCAAGTAATGCAAGAACTAGATCCTGTTAATTTGAAGAGATTAAAAAATATATTAAATCCCAGTACACTCAGTGTACTTTATTTTAAAAAAAATATTTATGCAAATGTGTCCTGATACATCTTTAAAGTGACAGTGACCCCTACTTTGCTGTCATTCTGCATGACGCGGTGCAGAGAGTAGAAGTGATTTGGTGAAATGCCTTTAAATGCCATACATTAAGCTGTCAGAACAGCATTGCTCCATTCCAGGGTGTTGGAAAAGAAATTCTTTCCATTTTTCGATGTCACTGCACCAGCCGATGCGAGAGTCAGATTGAAATAGAGCAACGGACACGTTATGAACGTGCGGTAGAGTCAAAAAAACAATGTATTCTTCAGTCATCCCACTCTTGAAAAAGAAAAAAAACCCATAAAAAACGCACAGGGTCGTGACAACTCCACTGTGTGCATGGAAATCTTTATACTGTCATTAGTGTAATCAATGGTGATGAATTGGAATTTAAAAGGCTCGCTCCTGGATATGAAATGACTGTTAAGTTCAGCCCGTTCTATTAGGTAGTTGCTTATCATTAGAAAGTGCCACTGGTAAATTGGATCCACTGGAGCCAATTAACCACTCGAAGACACTGAACGCTGTGCATCCTCATGTATTTATTGATCAGACACAATTGCTTTAAAGTGGAGTTATCAGCATTGTAAGGCACGCTTCTCGCTCTTCAACAACACATGTGCTAAACATGTACTTCTATTGCAAAAACAAGCTCTTATTTGCATCTGGGAAGCAGTTTATTATTCCAGATAGATATTTGCCATTTTAGCAGATGCTTTTATGTAGAGTGGCTTACAGTGCAGTAATTGAGCACGATGCCTGTGGGATAACCTGGGGTGAAGTGGTTTGGTCAAGGGCACAATAATAACTGAGCAGGACAGCAAACTCAGTACCTCGATACTTCACTGACTGAGACTGAAAATGCAAACTTTATACACTGTAAAAAATGGCCGTGATGAGTTTACGTGTATTAGGGTTGTATGTTACATGTAAATGTTGTTAAATTAATGTCTATTGCATATTTCAGTTTATTGAGTCTCACCGAGATGGTGTTTAGTGTTTGTGTGAATGACACTGAGCACCTTCTATACTGTATATGTTCATATATTTAAAAGCTACTTGTGATGGGCTATGGACTTTATTTTTTTTACCTTATAGTAAAGAAATACTAAGCATCTTACATTTTTACAGTTTTTACCATTAATATCCAGGTATTATAGATCTTATTGTAGCCAGTGTCATATGGTGCCAGTGTTGCATCACTTTACATCTTTGCATCTGAAAAAAAATAACAGTGGTGTCTATTTTCAGAGTTTGCACATTAGACTCGCGTTGCCTTAGTGTCAAGTCTGGTTCAAAGAAATCGTGGGCATGAAACAAAACTTGGCATGAGGCTCATGATCTCCACCTAAAATAAGCCTGCAGCACTCTTATTTATTCAGTAAAAGGAACACTAAGCACATTTCAGTTACATTTTAGTTGATTTTTTCCCATTAATAATTTCAAGCATACCACTGAATACACCGAGTCGATTTCTGTGCAACAATAAGAGAAAATATTTTTTATTAACAAAAAAAAAAAAAAAAAATCAAATCAACACCCCTGAAGCTTTCCACTCTCTCACAAAAAAGCACACCATGACTCCATCCACGCAGTGTTTTGGCTCCCTACTGAGGAGAAACAGTGCCCCCTGCTGCTCAACAACCTATTTTACGCAACAAAGAACTAGGCAACAGAGCGGGTGCTTAGTGAAGCTTTCATCTTTTTCAGCATTTATGCAGAGCTCATCTCACACCAGACTCCCAAAGCTGGAAATGAGTGCATCAGGGCGTGCTGTAATGACGTCTTAAGTCTGTACCAGTTTACTCAACTTAATGAGTTGCAAAACTATGCTAAAATGTTCCAGTAGCAGATTGCCACCACATCTCACACAGTCTGATGGCAGCAGTTTTAAATTGCCCTCACGTTTGCTTGGAACTATATCCAGTTCTAATTGCAAAGATAATATGCTGTGTGCATTTAAAACATGGTCAATGTACAGTAAAATACATAAAAAAACCATTCACATCCCGTGCGGTGCATATTTCTGGAATGCTTTGAAAGGGGGAAGACTATGAATCGATAAGAGCTGTAAAGTGTTTTCAGACTTTTAAAAGTCTCAAGACTGTGTGGGACTCATGAACCGTGGCAGGCAGGGAGCCCGGCAGCATCCTAACAGTGCCCCAGTTTCCCTCTCAAGTTATTATTATTCATGTGTTCCTCAAAATAGGAAGCCTGTGAGACGGAAAGTCAGAGTCTGGCCTGAATAGTAGTACAAAGATGCCCGACGGTACTCCCTTGTCCATCATTAGAGAGCAGAGGATTAGGTGACGGGCGCCGTCCATTTTGGGAGCGATCTGCAGGACTTTAATTACCTGTGTGAGCTTTTCATCATGCTCCCACAGTATTAAGACCAGGAAAAAAGACAGACAGAGGGCTATTAGAGCCCAGCGTTTAACTGAAGCTAAATTACTCTTTGATTTACAGCTTGATAAAATCAACTTCGCCTTTGTAGATAGTGAAGGTCATAGTAGATACGCTCGTGCGCGATTAGGACACTTAATCTAATGGGGAATTCAGTAAGAATGCGCTGTGCCTGCTGATAGCGCAGTTTTAGCAGTTGTGGTTATTCAAATCAGTTAACAGTGCAAACACATCCACAGAATTTGTGCCGAACGAAAACGCAGGCCTTAAGTGTAAGTTTTAAGCAATGTTGTGGTGAATACAGCAGACTCAAAAGTTTTGTAAATAAAAAGTTATCTATATTGAACCTAATTTACATGGTAAGGGGACATGAATTTTTTAAAAAGGAATATTCACTGCACATTGCTATTTTAGTGCAATTAGATGCTGGTTAAACATTAATAAGCTTATGTTAACAGCACTCTTTTAGCTGGTCTCCCAGCTAAAACCAGCCTAGGGTGGTTTTTTCAGCAGGGTTAAATGCTCTGACAAATAGCTTTGCATGTTATAAATAAGGTGCAATCTATAATTGACATAAAAACATTCATAGGACAGCACAGTTTTATTATATGAAATAAACTGGTTGTGTTTTTAGCATCATTACTTTAGCACATTTAACTAGAGGTTTGTTAAGAGCGGGTTCATCTAAAAAAATAAAACTGGTAACACTTTATTTTAGGATCTCCTAACTATACATGCATATTACGAGAATATTAGCATTTTTTTTTGTAGTAATTAAGCACATATTTTACATGACCTGATTCTATATCCCTAATCCTACCCAATACCTAAACTTAACAACTACTTAAATAACTATTAATAAGCAGCAAATTAGGAATTTATTCACCATAATATTCACTGTGCATCTGTACTACTTTTATATATTTAACTATTGGTTTAGTTTAGTTTTTACAGGTTAAACTGGATTACAGGCATTCTTTAAAAATCCAAAAGTGTGTTCTTCGGAATAAATAAAGTTTCACCCGATCAACATAATGTAATGTTATTTGCGCTGGAAAATAGCAACATGTTGTGAATAAGGTGTTGTCGATAACGTATATTCACTGCGTAACATATTTCCCTGATTATGGCTTATAGGTGCTCTTAAAAAGCCCAAATTGAGCTTGTTTGATTATGATTATGAATCACTGTTGTTGAATCACATCGTCCAACATGATAATACATGTTGCATATCACAGCTTTTTCAAGAACAAGTAAAGCACTCTGATGACTATTATTCATATCATGTATAATAATTGATTAAATATTTCATTCATTCATTTGCACACTCACTTATATTTAATTATATTGTCCTCTTTAGATTCTGAAGCAGTTCTTAGTTATTCTTTTGCACTCCTTTCACCATAATGTTGTCATACGGTGAATTGTCGTCTTCATCACTGTCCTTCTGCTTTGAAAGCAAGGCCCTCCTGGGAGGTTTAGGAACCGCATAGTCGTCAGCAGAAGCATTGTATGGGTACTCATGGCCACTCGGATCCATTACTGTGCCCAACATCTTCCAAGCATGACCTTTGACCTCCTCCGGTTCATCATAGAGCGATGGAGGCCCACTAGGGGCCACACCACAACCCTCTGGTTCATCATAAATGTGCTCCACTCTTTTGTATGCATGTGTTTTTCTGTTTGAGAAACGGGATCTTATTGCAGTTTCGTCTATAATGTCATAAAGTGGTTCTGTGTTTTCTAAATTTCCTTTCTTGTCATTTTCACAACTGGGTTCAACAAACATTGTTGGAGGGTTTGATGCCGACAAAATGTCTCCCATACTGTTCTTGGTAATGGTGTCAAAGGGCAGCGAGTAGTCAGAGTCCTCAGGGTTGGAGCATGTAGAGCGTCTGTCTTTTGTTTTTCTCTTCTCCCCAGGACTTCCCCGATCTGGTTCAGGGGCCATGGCCCGGGAATACATGTCATCCTCGCTGTTGACCAAAGGACAGCTGCGGAAGTTCTTGACCTGGCTCTTTCGCGGCGGAGGCCTGGTGTCCAGGGTCAGGCTCTTGACTCCGGTCAGAAGTTTCTCTGCAGGGGCTTCGAGTCTGGTTTGCTGAGGGTTCTGAGGTTGTTTGGATCCATCTCTGATTGCTCCTTCAGTCACCATACTGTACACACCTGCATCCTCTGCCACAGCTCTCATTCGAGGTGAAGGAGGCATGGTATCTCGCTCCCCGCTTGATATCTGCTTCTGAGGTAAGTTGACTCGGTGTAGATTGATGGCGGCCTCTACAGACTGGAAGATGCCGTTTCCTTGCTTTGTGTCGAACTCAAAGTTGCCTTCCCCTGAGTCGCATCTTCGTCCAGCCTCAAAGGAGAATGTTGCCTGTTTGTTGAAAAATGATACGTTTAATTAGTAGCAAGTAGTAAAAGATGCTAAATTTTAAGTTAATCTTCAAAAACAATGCATGTACAATACCATCCAAAATACAAGTTTAACTAGGTTAACAATATCATCATCAGCTGCTCAAACAACTTCATGAAAATACATCTAATTTGCAAACTGCAAAAAAATGTGGATGCTCAGCTAATAATAAGAAAAATCACAATAAAAAACTAAATTAATAAATAACTTATCTCTATGTGATACATTTTCAATTGTAATTTGTGACCTTGGATCACAAAAAACAGTCATAAGAGTCAATTTTCTGAAGTTGAAAATAAGCTTTGGATTGTTAGGATAGGATAATATTTGGCCATGACACAACTATTTGAAAATATGGAATCACCCTATAAAGTAATATAGCAATGTGTATGACTATTTAATTTCTTCATTGAACATGATCTTTAATTAATATCCTAAAGATATTTGAAAAAAAAAAAGAAGAAGAAAATTGTTCATTTTGACCCACACAACTGTATTTCTACAATTATACAGTGCCACTTATGCCATTTTTTATGGTCCAGACATTTATCCCTGTGATGGCACAGCTGCGTTACTCCAGTTTTAAATGTCAAATGATCCTTTAGAAATAAATATATATATAGTTAAAGTTGAAAACAGGTGTCTTATTTAACATTTATGTGAAAACCAAAATTTTTCAGGATTCTGAAAGGAACAGCATTTATTTACTGTAAGATACAAATTATTTATAACCACAATAAAAGTGCCTGCCAGGACAAAACCAGCCAAACTAGTTAAGGCTGCTTTAATTTATCTCCACATAATTGAGTCAAATGTTTATCAGTGCAAAGTCTCAACCAAAAAAACATTATGCTGATACTGTTTACTGCTGATACTAATAACTTTGCCTTGGGCATTCCTAAACTTTTAGAGGAAACACTCCTTCAGACATTTTTTTTCTAAATATTACAATAACTTGTCTTTGTAAAGTTCAATATCCCCATCACTCTGAAAGACTGTAGATTGCTGTCAAAGCCTTACCTTGTCTCTGCCGAACCTGCGGAGGAAGCGATAGGGCCAGGAGTAGAGAACCTCTCCCGTCTTCGGTTCCTTCAGAAGGAGGCTATCAAAATCAGTCCGTAATAGCACTGTTCCTTTCAGGCCGCATCTCTCAGAAGCCTCCGTACGCCTCACCGTCACCTTAAAGTCTTTCATTGCTGAAAACAACAGAAAGGAAAAGCTTTACATAAACAAATTTGCCAAAAGCACATATCAACCACTTGATGCATTTTCAGATGATTCATCACACTTGTGGCTTTCTGAAGACTTAGTATGTCTTAGTGATTGCAACTTATTTTTAAAAATATTTTTAAAAACTGTATTAGAAATTAATGGGTAAACACAAATGGGGTTCTATAATCATAAAAATGTATAACTATTATATAATATTTAAAGGCTTTTCACAGTGAATTAATATGCTGATTCCACTCATTTCAACTCTTTTTGGAAGCAGATGGCACATATCAGAGGTCATTCTCACATATGTACAATAATTCAAAGCATATTTTCTTTTAATGCCACATGTACGCAATATAATTGGGTTTTCACACAAGTGTACAGATTTAGCACATGCACTGCTGAGAAACAAGCATCTTATTAGATGTTCTTCGTTAAGAAAGGTCAACACCCCGCTCGTTTCTGCTGAACTGCAGGGTGAACTGTGTGCTGCAGGAGTCTTTTCTATCTAGGAATTGTCTGTTAAAGGGCCCACCATGCAGATGTTTTTTCTGCATGAAGCAGACATGGGTGATGAAACTCTATTAATTTCCTGAGGTGAAGTGTCAAAGAGAGATTTTTCTGCAAATGTCATTCAGTCCAAAAACAGTCGACCCATAACAGTAGGCTATTAATTCAGGCTCTGCATAAATTGAATGCAAATGAGGATGTTTCTCAAAGTCTGATTTAATAGTAGTACTTAAAATGACTTTTACTATTATATAAATAAATACAATCAAACCTTAAATAAAGTTGCAGAATTTCAGGCATATTAAGTGGAAATTAGTTGTTGTTGTTTTTGTTTACACTGTTTTATTTATTTTTTAAATATGCAAATATGATTTTTCATTTCCCATATGTTTGACTGAATATAATGATTATCTATTTTTAATGAATTTTTAAATCATTAAATTATATATATATATTTAAAGTCCTAGGCTGTGTCATGAATGAGGACGTGAAGCGTGTGGGTTCATGTGCAAACAGTGTTTATTAAACTCAGAGTCAAGGCGGAACGAGCGCTGGCAAACAGGAACAGTGGAGGCATAGTCAATAGAATAAACGAAAAACAAGGCGAAGGTCAAATACCGGCAAACAAAGGTCCGGGAACATGTAGAGATAGGTCACGGGTAGATCCAGATTACAAACAAACAAACAAGGAAGGAAACCAGAACACGAAGGAAAAGACTAGGTTAACGGCGAGACACTGAAACAATGATCCGTGCTGGTAACAAACAAATGGGGGCTTTTATGCAAAAGGAAGTCCGGAGTTAACAAGGGGGGTGGAGACACAGATTCATGTTAAAAGTCCGACAAACATACACAAAAGAGTTCTAGAGCTGGAGTTTTAGTTGTAGTTGAATAATAACCCAGGAATAAACCCATGTTTGTATGTTTTGTCAGTTCATTGTGTTACTGTATGTTACTGTATTGTTGGCTTTATTAAGAGGGACTAACACTGAGGAGAAAGACTCAAAGAGGATATCAGCAGAGGACTGGAACTGGAACTTGACCCCAGGTCGCAAGGTCATTGTTTCAGGCCATGCATTGGCATAGTTATAGTTACACTATTTTTGCATAATTATGCCAATAATCATACTAGAAAGGGAAAGAGAAAGACAAAAGCTGCGATGTGGTTTGGAGGTATCTTTTTTCCGTTCGAAACGTGGCTCCTCCAGCCACAGTTAAACTTCATTGAGAGGAAGTGTGTCTTTGCAGAGACAATGCTAGCTTCTGTTTGCAGCTGTTAGAACAGAAGCAGCCACTCCACACCTCTCAGCAATGAAAGAATGACACTTCCTGCAAAAGAACAAAAAAGCCACACTATATACAGACTAGTGTAAAAAATGAGACTCATTTCCATATTTACATCCTGTTGTCACTGAGAAACAAGGGGTGAGATTCATATGCAAGATTCCCTCACTCTACTGCTCTACATTGGCAATGCACCAAATTCACAGCAACTGTTTTGTGGTTGTAACCCCCCACCCCCCCCCCCCCCATTTCCACTTAGTTTCCACATGACCTCATTTGCATAACACTCTCTCATACTCTATCTCTTTCTCCCTCCAGGTGTGTGTTGTGTTCAGGAAGTTGTAAAATCGTAAAAAGGTATATTTGGTGCGAACAGTGCATTTTATGTAGACATGAATAGAGTACGAGATGACAAGTCTGAGACCTCTTTTACTGTAAATTGCACAGCCCAGGCTGTGTTATGGCCGAAGCAGAGGATTTGGCATCCAATTAAGTTTGCTAGCAGGAGGTCACTGTCTACCGGCTACTGGTCAAGCATAAGGTCACCATCAGCCAGAAAAACACTTCTCTCTTCCAAATATAGTGTTTTAGTCACAGCATATTCTTTTTTTAGATTCACCAAGGCAAAGCTTGCAAAGTAATTATTTGTGACACTGACTGATTATTTTTACACAACAAATAATAGTCTTATTGGTTTGGGGACAGTATTTTTTATTTATTTATTTATTTTTAAAGAATATGCTCCATTATATTATGGATACATTTAGGTAATTAAAACTGACAGAAATGTATAATTTTACATAATATTTTTGTTTCAAATGAAGATATTCTCTTTCACTTTCTTTTGATTTAAAATCTGATTAAAAAAAAAAAAAACTGATAATACTAAATTATTATTTTTTTTTTTTCTGAGCATTAAATAAAATTTCTGAACAATCTGAATTCTGAAAACTGGATTAATGACCGCTAAAAATAAATCAAATAAATTAGAATTTAAAATAGGACAACCAGAATAAAGCAGTATAACCTATATTTATTTTAAATATATATTTCACAATATTTTAAAAGCTGCCTTGGTGACCATTTGAGACTTTTACCAACTGCAATTTATTTTAATTGTAGTGTAATTTTATTATGTCCAGCAATAAGTTTTGATTTTACTAAGTCACGAATCCGGCATCAGAACTTAACCGGCGAAGTCAATATGAGGGATGTTTTTTTTTCTGGTCTCCTAACACTACTGTTTCTGAATCTGGCATGCGGTTTCATATACTATGTGATCTGCTGCTATTTGATGTGGTTTACAGCTTTTTTAGTATCACTAATTTGGCCATAAGGTTTGATTCACTAATGACTTTGCATTTGTTGTGAAAATGTTGCTGTGTCTGAAAAAGTGTCTGTATGTGCTGTAAATAAGCGGTAGCCTTACAGTTCCCCTCGCGCTCCATGTTACCCTGCTGTCGCTTGACAGAATAAGGCCTTCTGATATTTAAATTGAAACAGATGGATTTTATAAACCGCCTGAATGTGAAACTCCCCCAAGCCCGACGCATTCCAGAGAGGAAAGAAAGCAACAGAATGTTGAAGCTCACGCAGACATATGGGCCAACTTTTTGCGGACTGAAATAAGTCAATTAGTGTAATGAGATCATTTAAATGCCATTTCTGAATGTTGTATGTGATGAACATAATCATCCATGATTAAACAGTCAGGGTAGTGTCGAAATGCCAGGTGAAGTTAGACTGGCACCTGTGCTGCATCACTGATGTGTGGTTTTGCACTTCTACATGACTGTCATCCTACTGAAAGCCACAAGGTGAGACCTGTCCACTGAGGACGTCTATCTTTGGGGACATGTTTTTGGTTGTTTTGTATTTGTGAATTCGTTTGATAGTCTGTTCGCCTCTTTTTTAATCAGTGTGGAAAGTCCACACACTGCATTTAAACAAAACACACAGATGCATTACAACACTGTCATTATTTTTACGCTCGCTAGAGGGCACTTACCTTTAAAGCGTAAATATAGATCGTAATGCGGTACTTACAAAACGACCTATAGAGTCGTTTTTTGTTAGAGGACAGGCTGTTTTGATAAAGTAAATAAGTGAGCATAAGAGAATAATGTTCAAAAGCATTAGAAAAAAAACTAACTAAAAATGCACACAGTTTCCTGTAAGGGGTAAGTTTAGGTGTAGGTGCAGTGTAGGGCAATACCACATACAATCTGTACAGTAGAAACACCATTACACCTATGGAGAGTCCCCATAAATCACAAAAACCAACATGTGTGTGTATGTTTTTTTTTACTCCCAGAATTCCAAATCCAAGTTATCTGTATTAAATGTAGTACATGTGTATACCTTCTCAAACACTGCTAAAACAGGTCAGAATTTGATGACACCAGATATGGTTTTGACGTACAAAAGCATCTGAATGAGAAATATATGTGCGTGGTACCCAGCTGCCACCAGTATTTCACATAATTACAAAAGAACCAATCTTAACTCCCAAAATAATGTTCTCAAATACTGCAACATTTGATGAAATGAACTGAAAGATGAGATGATATGAAAGTAGCGAGAGTTAGAATAGTACCCGACACCAACCATCAAACAAACAGCACTTACCCAGCATTAATGAAGACAGAAATATAAAAATGGATGAAAAGGAAGTCAAACAGGGCACTGAACAAAACGGCAGGATATTGCGCATTTACACAGATAGTGGTCAATCTGCAAACAAGGCGGACACTTGTGCGATGTTGTTTTCCACCACAAGAGAACAAAGATGAGCCACAACTTTCCACTACGTAAGAGAGGAATGAAGAAGTTAGCTGTTGGTTTAAAATATTCACAGCACAAAAAATAACTAGAGGTGTCAGACTAGTCAACAAGCCTGTCTCAGCGAAAGAGTGTCAGCTCTGTAGAGACATTGTACCAAATCGATTAGCATCTACCTTTGCTCCAATCACAAGTTCAATTTTTTGTGCATCTTTCACAGAAACTGGCTGCGTGACCTTTTGAAGGTACTTCACCAGATCTCTGAAACAAGCTCATCCATCAGAACAGATCCACAAACAGCTCCTCTTGTGACTTTGTGTTGTGTGCATGCATTCATAGTAGTGGTTTTGGAATAATTTCTGTTGTAATTCTGTGGTTTTGTACACGCTCTACACTTCCTTACCAGTTTCTCTGCTGCAATAGAGAGTGTTGTCCGCCATCGTGACGTCATCAGATTCAGCATGTAAACTGTTTCCTCTCACTGTTCCTCTCTCTGTCCAGCTCATCTACAACAAACAAAAACATACAGCAGTTTATAATACACAACACAAACTCAAAAATGCAGAAAAAACGTTTGGCTGACCATGTTGATAAGCGTATAATAACCTTGAAGCAAATAAATTAATAAAATAAAATACAATTGTATATATGTTTTAAAATGCAAAATACAATATATATATATATATATATATATATATTAACGACATAATCTGTCCTTGATTCTACATTTATGTTTGAAACCACTGCAAAATTCGATATGATTTTATGAATATATATTTTTCGATTTTTGGTCTACAATGGCAAATTTGCTCCATTGTTAACAACAACTATAATAATTAATTTTTAATCAATTAAAATTATATATATATATATATATATATATGTATGTGTGTGTGTAATTAATTTAACCACATTTATAAGAAAACTGAAAATAGACAGATAAAGGCTATTTCCAAATATTAATAATATCTACTAAAGATTAATACTAAAATAACACTGATATAGCAAAAGTACAGTATACTGTACATTAGATTCACCTTTGTGTATAATTTGATATCAACAGTCTTAAAACACTCATAACCTTTACAACACATCATCATCATCATCATCATCATCATTCACTGCAGTTCAAACTCAATAATAGTTACAACAGCAAAATATAGTCTTTTTCACACTGTTAGTCCTCTACCAGCAAGTGTCACTGTCAGTGGTATATGCGATGGAAATTCTCTTTTCACTTCTTTATTTTTTGCACCAGCTGAAATGCTGTTTAACTTCACCATAAGACTTCGGACAAATGGCCTTTGTTGAGGAACCACATTCTGAGCCAACAAACGCTTTCCAAAACTGAGCCAAAGTGATCATATTATGTTCTCAGCATAAAGCCTTATTCATTTCCCCAGTGCATTACATCAAGCTCTTCCATTCCACAGCGTTCCTCATTCAACAGCCACAACACAGCTTCAGGCTTTCTGCAACACCACTTCAGTTTCAAATTCTCAAAGACAGCAACCGTTTTTAGGCAAAAGACATCATACAGACATCAACATTCCTATTGGTCTATACCAAATATATTCAAATCCATAGCTGAATGATTCAATTCTGGCAAGCGTCACTCTTGCTGTTTCTCATAGGTGTGGGGATTTAAACAAACCTCTAAGCCTAAGTTTTAAAGCTTGATGTGTAACTCGTCTCACATTGTTTCTGCTACAGACATGATTGATAGATTTCCAATCAAAGAGAAGCCAATTTCTCATCTGGCAGACAGAGCTGGGCAAAATTCTGACTGAAAAATTGGCCCCCCATTCCATTCATGATTTGGAGTATGAATTCAATTTGTCATGCCCCATATGAAGTTGAACATTAAAATGAAGGGAAATGGAACCATCTATCTATCCATCCATCCTTACGCAGAATCTAATTACAGTAAGAATCTATCAGTCTATCTATCTATCTATCGATCGATCTATAGAATCTAACTACAGTCTGTTTGTCTATATTATTAACTATAACAAGCCAGGCTCATTCAAAGTGTGTGCCTCTATATACACCTCTGCAGCACTGTTATTATGTACTTTACTGCACGTTTTACAGTAAGTGGCGCTAAAACACGTTCAATATGTAACCCTGGCTCTTTTGTTACACCGATACACGAATGTATATTGCTGTGTTAGTATTGCGTTGCTTCAGGTACATATTGTGGTTATTCATTATTGAAATATCCAAGGAGTGTTAATGCTCTATCATGTTGGCAACACCCCCTACATCAAACTCAACCTACTAGATAGTGTTAACAAATGTTAAAGGAATAGTTCACCCAAAAATCATCATTTACTCACCCCCAAGTAGTTCCAAATCTGTATGAATTTATTTGTTCTGCCGAACACAAAGGAAGGTATTTTGAAGAAATTTTGTAACTAGGCTATTTTGAGTCACCATTGACTTCCATAGTGGGAAGAAAAAATACTATGGCAGTCTATGGTGACACAAAAAAAACTGGGTGAACTATTACTTTAGAGCAGGGTTCCTCAAATCTTACCCTGGAGGTCCGATGCACTGCAGAGTTTGGATCTAACCCTAATCAAACAC
>JAUCMS010000145.1:14377990-14400796 GCA_032357445.1 Enteromius radiatus | reverse complement strand
AAATGCCTTCTGCTGCACATATGCAAAATGTATTTATGGGAAAACACTCTCTGTGAGACAGTGGTAAGAAAAGAAAATATAGATTTTTTTTTGTACTGAATATAAAGCTCTGTTGAAAAGGACCTTGGTCATCTTGGTGCTGTTATAACTGATGGCACCATATGATCCTGTGTGGTCTATAAAAGATTTCAGGATGGGCAACTTTGTCCCTCAATGTTCACTGTCCTGCTGAGTTCAGCTCCAATTCTAATCAAAAACATCTGAAAAATCCAACCAAAGTCTTCCAGGCAGGTGTTTGTGATTAAGGAGATAGAGCTAAACTGTGCCACACAGTGGATCTCAAGGGCCGAATACTGATTCTATCCAAAGTATTGAAACTATACAGAATATTTTCACTGTTATTGCAACACAAGTAAAATTATGGCCTTTTTTTAACGTCTAAAGAACATTGTTCAGATATGTTTTATAAATAAACCTGCTAAACCCTACAGTTACAACTTCATGGCTATCCACAACTTATCAAAAGCCTCCATTTTTAAAATTACTTTAATTTATTGGAATTCGAAGTTTGTGTGTTGAAAAAGTAACCAAATTAATTATAATTAAAATCATTACATTTGAATGTGTTCCTCTTGGAGGTTTACTGAGGCCCCTGGTTGAGAGCCAAGCTGCCTTTACATTGCTCACTGGGATGTCAGATCTTTTAGAAAGTCTATTTTTCTTTTTAAACCACATTAAAATAACAAAAATATTTAAGTCCTCTTAATTGCTTAACTATATAACTCAATGGTTACATGTTCAGTTAATTAATTATGTATTATTATGGTTTAGAAATATTTGTGTTTATTCAGGTAATGCACTGCTTAACAGCAAGGTGACCCTCCAAGCGAGCATGTTCCTCAAACAATAGCTACATTACTGATTAAATACATAATCAATATTTATTATCATTGTGAAACACATTTAGTGATAAAGTGAAATGTTTCTGAAATCTCGATGGCATCAGAGTAATTGAATAGCAAAGATGTATCAGCCTGTCTCTTTCAGTTCCACATCCAGAGTTGGTCACTCTTGTTGTAGGTCCTGGACTCTTGGCACAGGCTGTGCTGAATCATGGGATATGGAACAAAGCGTGGCTGGGCGAAAACTGACAACTAATGAAATAACTTTGTGGGGTATCAAAAGAAAAGCGAGGGTAGGATGGTCAGGGTGAGGATGTTTGGCTGGTACTTCTTCAGCCCTCCCAGTGCCAGCTGGTCAGCCTATTAGGACCTGCCTATGTGCGTGTTCTGAACAGAGACATGTTTTGGCAGTGTTTCCGCCCCTGAGCTTGCAGTATATATTGAGCTGCTGATGCCACCCAACAGCGACTGGCACATCCCGGAGCTGGTGAGACATGCATATTATTATTATTGTTAGGGTTATTTTCATATTAAGCAACTAAACGTTTGCAGTATTTTAATATCTACACAATTAACAGTACTATATATTTTTTGCTTCCTATTTTTTCCTTATGTTACTTCTGCACAAAGCTCATCACACCCATCCTGGTTCACTATGGCAACTGATCACCAGAACCCTGCAACCAAGCAAAAACAACCAGTTGCCATTAGCTTCAAGGTACAAATGTTTCTGTGGGGTGCGTTACTTACCCGTTACTCGTCTTCCTTAATAATACTTCCTCTTCCGTCTTTTGTTCCACAGTTGGTCATCTACGAACAGGAAAACTTTCAAGGCCGCTGTCATGAGCTGACTGGGCCCTGTAACAACATCAAGGAGGCGGACGTGGCGAAAGTGGGCTCAATACTGGTGCAGTGTGGACCGTGAGTTCGTGTGTGAGAGAAAATAACACGTTTGCGGGGGAGTGATGTTGTGTTGCATTCAATAAAGCAGTAGTTGATATTGAATAACTGACGTTTCAAACAAAAGTTGTTTAATTAGTACCGATACTGTGTTCTGTTGGCAAGGATTCAGGCTTTGTTTGATGCCAGGCGAATGTGCGTAATGGACTGTGATTCTGAGAAAATATTAATATTTTACCACGGATTTGGTTTACTTTTTACTCTTACTGCTGCGTCTGTTTCCCCCACTTGTTTAAGGTTTCATATACTGCACTAACTGTATTTGCATTACTTATATATATATATATATACGAACGATAAAACTTTAGTTGACGAGGGGATTTTGTGAGGGAGTGGCACTGGCAACTCTCTCCAGGGTTTTTGCTAGCAAGTAAATAAAAAGTTTATGTTGTCTACAGAAGCATATAATTTTTATATTTTATCTGTTATATCTTGAACTGTGTATTTTAGATTATAAACTGCAAAATATATATTTCCAAATAGTTAAAAAAATTTTTTTTATAGATTTTGTTCACTAGATGTCAATGTAACCAAACGGTTTAAGTTATAATGTATAATTAATAATGACTAAAATATATTTTAGGGATATTTTATTAGCTAATTCGATTAATTCAGAGATCATACAGTGAAATAAGAAAAATGAATGAGTGAGAAAGTATGACAAAGACGTTTTTTTTCCCCAGGTGGGTGGGATATGAGCAGCCCGGCTGTAAGGGGGAACAGTATGTGTTTGAGAAGGGTGAGTATCCTCGCTGGGACGCCTGGACCAACAGCAGACGCAGTGACTGCATCGTCGCCTTCCGCCCCATCAAAGTGGTAATTAATAGTTAAAATTGTCTAATATATACAATACCAGTCAAAAGTTTGAATTCATACTTATGACTATTTTACATATATGAAAATAATAGTATGGTCATCGTCAAATGTATAATACTGAATTATGGAAATTATTATTAGAAAGGAAAAGTAATAATTTAACTTCTTCAATGTCCACTGGACATTCTCCCAACCATCATATCATAAAAATGATATGTGTTTAATAATTAATATGTCCCAAAAGGGGGTGTTTTAATATTTTGTTCTACACTTTGTGTCCTTGCAGGACAGCCAGGAACACAAGATCGTACTCTATGAGAACCCAAGCTTCGCTGGGAAGAAGATTGAGATCATAGACGATGATGTTCCCAGCTTCCACGCTCATGGATACCATGAGAAAGTCTCTTCAGTTCGTGTGCAGAGTGGCACGTGAGTAAAACCCCGTGAAAAACACTGACATGAGTATAGTGAACTCACATTTCAGACACTTTCCAGGCTAATCTTGAAATGTTCTCCTGTATCGTAATTGTTTTATGTTGACTTTATTTCGTGTTGTTATCTGGGTTCCAGCTGGGTGGGCTATCAGTACCCAGGATACAGAGGCTTCCAGTACTTGTTTGAGAAAGGAGAGTTTAAGGAGTGTACTGAGTTTGGGGCTGTGCTGCCTCAGATCCAGTCCGTGAGGCGCATTCGTGACATGCAGTATCACCCAAGAGGGGCTTTCCAACCCTCCACCTAAGTTCCCAGCGCTTCTCCTCAAACCCTAAAGCTTCTGAAACGCCCCATCCTTTCCTTACTCTTCACCTCTGAATGCTTATCTTTGACTCTTTCAGTTGTGTCAGTGATTCCATTTGCTACTGCTGAGAAATAAATAAGTGATTTTGCGTTATGAATGTTTCTGAGCTTTTATTTTATTAGTTTTTTTTTTCTGTGATGTCTAAGTGAATTAGACTTTTTAGAAATCTATAGCTTTTTAGAAAACATCCATAATCAATTTATTACATTCAGTGTACTACATTTGAAAGTGCCATCTGAACCTGCAT
Organism: Enteromius radiatus; assembly: GCA_032357445.1. NCBI lineage: Eukaryota > Metazoa > Chordata > Actinopteri > Cypriniformes > Cyprinidae > Enteromius > Enteromius radiatus. The sequence continues at coordinate 14,397,075 of JAUCMS010000145.1, read as the reverse complement.
CATATTAAGATTCAAGACTATTTACAATTAAAAACACGCTCATATTTTTTAAACTGGGAAATCCAGTTGAGATCAATAATTGTTTTTTACAAGAACTAATCTAATACCTTCTTATACTCGTATGTCTCGATGAAGGCTGCATTTATTTGATTAAAAATATAGTAAAAACAGTAACTTGTGAAATTATTACAATTTAAAATAATTTGTTGTGATATTGTTAAAACTGAATTTTCTGCATCCATTGCACCAATCTTCAGTGTCACATGATCCTTACTGTACAGTAATAACATGCATTTCAAGACCAAGCATCTCCATTATTTCCATAACTGAAAGCAGATTTTGCATATTGTTTTTTTTTTTTTTTAGTTTTTTTTTCTGTTTAAAAAAATATTCCAACAATTTGGTTAATTTTTTAATTATACTTTCAGATTAAAGCTGTTGACTATAGGAGCCTCTTTCCGCCACTGAATAAAAAAAATGAAACAAAAATACGATTATTTTGATCTGACAATTCTGATTTTTTTCTCACAATTACGAGATATAAAATCACAATCATGTGGAAAAAAAAGTCAGAATTGCGTAATATAGATATAAATAGTAAAAAAAGTCAGTTGTAAAGTCAGAATTGCACCTTCATAACACAAATGTGTAATATAGTAGCAATTCTGACTTTTCCTTAGAATTGTAAGATGTAAACTTGCAATTTTGAGCAGAGAAAATACAGATATATTCTCAGAATCATGACTTTATATCTCGCAATTTTGACTACATCTTGTAATTCTGACTTTTTATCTCTCAATTCTGACTTCATCCCCTGGTTTCAAAGACAAGGCTTAAGCTTAGTCCTAGACCAAATGTAAATTGTAGCCGTTTCAACTGAAAGAAGCTTGCAATGACTTATCTTAAAACATAACAGTGTCAAAGATTGCGTTAACAAAGGAGCTATTCCCAGTGACTATAAAGGCTTGCAATAACAACTAAAAAATATTCTGAAAAGCTCTGAGAAACACACCTTTGTTTAAAAAAAAGAAAAAGAAAAAAAGAAAGGAATTAAAATATATTTATAGAAATTTTATTAAGAATTTACAGTATTGGACACTGGCATTACAACAGTGCAATAAACAACTTTACAGTCAAATTTAAAATAAAAAGGACAAATTACCCTTAACAGACTATAACAACTGTATAGGCAGACAATGAAAAGAAGCTGATAATAGAAAAAAAAAAAACATTACTCACATACCGTCAGCATACCAACATCACAACATTGACATCACGTGTGAAGACCCATGCGTTACAAAAGTGACTACCGGTCAGAACCGCTGTTCATTAACAGGTGAAAAGTGCTTGTTAGGTGGGAGTGGCACAACGGCCCAGCATTTCTTTTAAAATATGGTAACAACAAGTGTGCAATGTAATATGAACAATGTTTACAGTACTTCGACATTTCCCTAGTAAACAAAACCAAGAGTGAGGGACACAATTTTCCCTTCTGTTTTAATTCATTACCTTACAAGGGAAGAAAAACTAATTAATATGCTGATTGTGCAATTTCCTGTCATCATTTTTGGCCCATTGTTTAAGCAAGTAAATATTGGGATAAAAAGAAGAACAAAGTGACTGATTGTACATGCGCAATTTTTCCAATCTTGATATTATGGATTCAAACATGATAGAGGATATGATGGAAAAGTGAAAGCAAGTCAAACTGAGGCAGGACTTAAAAAATATGAGTTAATAGGAGTGAAGACGTGTGCAAACATTCATTCAGTGGCGCATTCGAACAGGTTCCCACACGCACGGTTTTGATCATTAAACATTTATCATTTTCCTTTCAAACTGACATTAATACAAATATAACCTTCTGTGATTAACATTTCATCATAACTAAATACACTTTCTATACAGACAGCTCAGCACTGATTTCTCCACTATTAAAGTTTGGGAATAAAATTGTGATCGTCTAAATGTGCAACTTATACCTATAACCGTCAGCTGAACATAAACAATGAGAAAATGACAAACCAACAAAGAAAAAGCATGAAAGCTGTGCTAATATGAACATAAAAGGGTAAAAACTAACCAACATCATACTCCAGATATATGAAGCACTTCAGGTTACTTGTAGGTGCGTGTGGTCCCACAGTTCCGCTATAAAGGATGATCTCTCGCTCACTAGAGGTTAAAGTGGCTCTATGCAAAAATAAATTCTCTCTCGTGTGACGAAGAGCTGAAGAGACACTCGACAACGAATACATGGACACACGCTTCACTCACGGATCTCTGCCTCGCCCTTTACGTCAGTCAGAAATCTTTTAGAAAGGCACCATGCACATGTACACGACTCAGGCTGGAGAGGAAGGCCAGAGAAACCAACGAAACAAAATGATGTCATAGTCAGCAGCAGCAGCAGCAGAATTCCCGTCAGCTCCAGGTCAAAAGTTAAGGCTTCTGTCACGAGTTACAGCTACAGATACTGCAGTTATAAGGCATCCTGAGACGATAGGGAAAAACACGTGGGGTTTGTGTAAGATGAGCAGCAAAACATTAACAATTTTCCATCAATATGAATAGTACAACTTTATTATTACGTCTTACTGAATTTTAATACAAATACAAAAAAATAATGATTTACTAACCTAACGAGATGTTATGTAAATGCCTTACACTATGTAATTTTAAGATTTCACAGTTTAAGCAAAATGTTATTGCCATGCATAAATTGGCAGTTCCTATAAAACTGTTTTTAACACTTCTCTAAAATAGGAGCTAAAATAGTTTCCCCAAATGATTAGAACTAAACACATTTAGTGGAAAGTAATAATAAGCAAATAATTCTAGGAAATATTAAAAGGTTAAAAGTTTCAATAAAGTGTAAAAAAAGTTGCTGTGGTATCACAACTGGTTAAAAAAAACATTGATGTGGCAATCATCAGAAATTGTGACAAGCCTAGGTGTAATGTAATGACACATACAGACACATTTACCTGCTTGTTCAAGCTGTAGTGTCGTTTTCATACTGACTCAAACGTTTTTTAGTCTTTAGTTCTTTCAGCCACTGAGGTGAGGACTCTTCTCTGAGAGGGGATGGAGAGAAAAATAAATAAATCAGAAACACACCACACCATAATAGTCAGTACTATTGACCTAAAAGCACTCACCCATTCTCTTTGCCGCCAGCAGGAGGCAGCACATGAGCGGCTCGAGGCAAGAACGGAGATTTGGGAGAGCGTGAGAGCTGAGAGGGTGAAGGACTGTCTGTCTGATTGTCTGAGTCTCCTCTCTTCTTTAGCTGAGCCTGAAATAAATGATGCATCAAACAAGCTGCAAAATGATCAGCTTCCAAACTCATTCTTACAATTTAAGCCTGCAAGACTTAAAGCGAACGTTGTTAGTAAAGTGCTTGTGTTTAATCAAGATTTATTTTTTTTTTTTCTTAAAAAGTTTTATGAACTGCCTATGTATATCATATCTGATATGAAAATTTCATGATGTCTTCAACATCAAAAATCTTCACTAAATTGATTCAATAAACTGTTCCGTTTCAAATAATTATTAAATTTTTTGGACTATTATTTCATATGTCAGGCTTTGCAAGGTTATGGAAACTGGTGGAAAATCTCCCCGAAATCCCCTTACTTTGAGAGCAGATGGGTCCATGCCAGGGAACAGCGCCACTCTCTGAGGCTGAGACATGGAGGAAGTACGGAATTCAATTCCCTTGGCCTGTTCCTCGGAGTCTGACTCCTCACCCTGCTTACAAGAGTCTGTCTTCTCCTCTACAGACAGAGAACTTCAAAGTGAGCGCAGACGACTAGATTTTATTGACAAGAGGTGTGCAAAGAGGTGTGAAATACCTGTTGAGTCTTTGTAGCGCCATTCATCATCTGCTCCGGTTCCTTCAGGTACTTGTGATAAGAGGGCGCTGTGACGGGCGGCTCGAGTGGGCGGGGCTCTGCGAGTGCTCTTCTTGTTCAGGTTGACCCTGGCACGTAGTGCACTAGAGTCTAACAGTGTTGTGGGGGTCTACAGACAAAGACATTGTAAAAGTAATCCATATGAATTAAGCAGATTAATCTGAAGACTAAATCAAATCTGTTCGTTTCTGGCATGGAAAAAAAATTTTTTGCTTTGAAGAGGAATGAAAGTCTTATGGAACAGCATGAAGGTGATTAAATAATGATGATTTTCATTTTTAGGCAAACGATCCTTATGTTTTGAGAGTGAAGACTGACCTCTGGGAATGGGAGCTCTGTCTGCTTTTGAGGAGACGTGGTGAAGCCATCTGGTGTGTCGATGAGAAGGGGCTGTTCGGCCGTGTGGGGTGGGATGGGCTTTCGTGGAGATGGGGTGAGGTTGTCATCAGATGAAGGTGTAGCTGGAGTTAGGCTGAGAAAAGAGAGATTTGAACACACTTATATGTTGTCTGTATTTGTGCAGACAATGTAGAAAGCAAGCAAAAATTTGACAGTAAAGTTGCACTGATTTTGCCAGTTCCTAATAAAGTTACCGGCCAACAAGTACTGAGCAGCTCCATCGCTTCCTCCCTGATAATAAACAAAACAAATCCACCCTTCAAAAGATCATTTCAGGGCACATATATCTCATCCAAGCCAATGATTCTCATACAGTATATCAGCTCCTGTTTCATCTGAATCCCTTTAGTCTCTGCTGTAACCAATCCTCTCTGACAAGCCCAGCCTGCTCTGTAATGAAGACGTATCTGCCTGTGTGTCAGTCCATGAGGTCATTATAGCATTATAGCTCTGTTACAGATGAACCACTCAATAGAAGAAAGTTGAGTTACAAACAGTGATTGAGGAGAGTTTTAGAGTCATGCATAGGCGGCTGATTTATGATTTTCTATGGTTTTGGGAGGCATGTGTTCACCTGTCGTCTGTGCGAAGGCCTGTCTCCCATGTGCCATACTGACTGTCGGTCTCCTGCACCAGATTGTCTGTGTCTTTATTATCCTCTGGTCCACTACCACACTGCTTTACCAGATCCTGTAGACAGAAGAAAGAAAAAGAATAAATGAATAACATTTCACACACGGATGTCTTTTTTTTTTTTTGAGGGTGTAACAGTGCCTGATGAATTGATGAGATAGGAAATTAGCAAAGAAAATAAAACTTAGTGGTAATTTAATTTAATTCAACCGTTTGTGTTTAGTATCCATGGAGACGTGTGATCAAATCCTGAAATAAAAAAATCATCAAGCTCATGTAAATAATATTTTCAAGGTTTTCTAACCGTTTTATATTTTAATGCATTTTGTTATAACTGATATCTGTGATTAAAAAGCTGAATTTAATCATCACGACAGTCATCATTGTCACATGTTATGTTAGAAATCATTCTAATGTACTGCTCAAGAATTATAATCAATGCCTGGCAGTTTTGTGGAAACCTTGTTATAACATTATCATCTTACTTTAAAACGGTAGTATATAAAACAAACTGTTTAATATTTAGTCTTTTTTTTAATTAATAAAAAACCTCTTGAAATGAACTTGACACTGTTTTTTTCTGAATGGGCAGGATGCTTCGGCCTGTGGAGAGGCATGAATGAAGAGAAAGTTTTAGCCCCCTGCAGCACTCTAAACAACCACCAGGTGAAGCTAGATCTCACACTGAACAGCCCAGTCATAAACCCAGCCACTCCTTTAAGGTGTGACATTACAGCATCAGAGCTAGACATTAGCCAATCACTGAGTGAAAAGATGCAATCTACCCAAGCAGGGCGTAAAACTATCTTGTGCATCACAGAACAGAACAGAACAGCAGAACTATTAACCCTGATTACATTTCAACAACAAACCAGTCCACACCAGTTCATCTTCCTGTAAGAAACAACATTAAACTGGCATCCTGGTGTCATAACTGGGCAGCTGCTGATATTTTTTTATGCAGTAATGTAATATAATAGAGGAAATTATTTTCTAATAAACCAGAAGCACAAAAACTTGTAGTGTGACAGAGTGAAAGTGAATGACAAGGAAAACAGGAACATAGGAACAAACTGTTGAGACTCCCATGAAAGTACATGACCTCATAGAAATCTACTGGTCGAACTGGTGAGCGCATCCATTCAACCGTGCCTCTTTTAATGAGGAGACTACAGAGGGTACAGTGTATCTAACACACACACACACACACACACACACACACACACTCTCTCTGATCGCAAGCAGAACTGAGTGTAAGCACTGTGTATGTGACTATCAGGGGTTTGTGCCAATCAGAACTGAACTGAAAACCCTTTGAGAAATTCAAAGCAATTCATGAATTCAAAGAATATGCATAATTCAAATAAAGGTAGTTAGGCAGTTTTTATTAGTAAATGTAATTATTTAGCTTAATATTAGTGCACATACCTGATATATATATATATATATATATATATATATTAGTGGTGTCAGAATGCATGCAGTACATTTTCTTCAGATTAATGATTAACGCAGGGGCGTGGCTAGGATTGGTCACCCCACTCACAACTGCTGCTTCTGTCACTTTTTCTCTTGAAAAGAAGTGCATTTATTCAGTCGCAGAATGTCTTTACTACCACATCAAATGGGAGATATTTCTGATGCGCGTTCCACATCACTTCAGCGCCAGGCAAACAGTACTGTGCTCGCAGCGTGCGCTCTTCAAATACATGCACAAAGATACCAGAGCACGCTGTACGCTTTATCCTTTCATTTCAAAGCACAAAATAAGCTATGTGCACGCAGCGCTGTGGTCAGTTAAGTCATAAAGCTTCCAAAAAGACAATTAAAGCTGCCTTAAAACTGTGGAAGCATGTAATATATTTTATATGAGCCATATTTAAGAACATGTCTTTGAAATGTTCTGGAGCAGCCCAGCGCTGTCTCACTCTATCGAACACGCCTGACCTGAAGTGGGTCAGAAAAGTTCAAAAGAGGTAAATAAGATTTGTGTCATAACTGCGTCACATTCAGCAGCAGCAGCACTTAAAGAAATAACCTCAAATAACCAGCTGCTGTGATGTCTATTAATCAAAGGACAAAGAAAAAATGGAATACATTTATGTTTAAGTAAGAATGTGTCTGATAATTTCAATTTCAATTTCTGTATTCAGTATTTCTGCTGAAGTGCACAAGTATATATGACATTTATTATAAGGGGTTATGTGAAGACTGTTTTAAGTTCACTTAAATTAGAAGTTCTTTTTTTAAGTCTAAATGTTAAAATTGATAGCTCTCAATTACAGTATACTGTAATGTTGAAGACTATAGTCAATGGTTAAATATTTCTTTTGGGAGGGGGGACAATTTTATAAAAAAAAATCAGTATTGGTATTATAATGGTTTTATGTGAAGATTGTTTAGTTTAATGGTTTTATAAGATAGCTTTGTAATGTGAAATGGCTATTCAATGATTAAATAGCTACAAGGGGAAAAAAACTATTCCAGAGACATCAGAGTAATGCTGGCCTTCAGTCACAAAAAAAGATGCCATTATATAAATATAAAAAATTTACTGTCTTTATGTTGTTTGTACATTAATTTAATGTTTGAATGCGAAATTTACTGCAATATAAAAGTATTTTTAAAACGTTACTGTTTTGGAATTAATCGTGATTAATTTCAGAAAAATGTGTGATTAATTAGCAATTTTTAACGATTAACAGCACTAATATATATATATATATACACACACACACACACACACACACAGTGCGCTCCACTAATATTGGCACCCTTGGATGCATTTTGATGAAAAGGAACAAAAAAAAAAAAACACCTTTTAAAATTTCACTCTAGTTACAAATAATGTTTACTAACAATGTAATATTTGCATACAGACATACATCATATATATTTATATCAACCATGGTGGAAGAATGCTTAAGGCACCCAGAATGCTTTAAGCCAAACCAGATGAAACAGGTTTCCACTTCATACACCTTTAACAGATCTTGTTTGATTTGTTGCGGTGGACTACTGAAGTTCCTCTGATGTGTGACTTTCTTCGATTCACTGTAAGTTCCTCTTCCTGCCATTCAAATTCAGCGTCCTGTGGGGCGTGGCCAAGTCACTTTAAATTCACATTTGTTTGTGACCAGAAATTGGAATTACCTAAAAACTGAGACAATTCTTAAACACCCAGTCCCCAGAGCAAAAATATGGAATTTAAGACGACGGGTATTGACCTGAGCATTAAGTCATTAGCATCAATGAGAGAGAGATTGTGTGTAAGTGACTGAATGAGAGGGAGAGAGTGTGTTGAGGCTGTTTGCATTAGAGAAAACAGCACAGGATGTCATTCATCAGCTCTGCTTTTCCTGTCAGGAAGAGGAACAGACAACATAGAGCAGTGAGAATCAGACCAGACAACATCAGAGCAGCGCAGCGCACAACAATCAGTTGTTTTATATTAACAATAGCCCACTCAGGTCTGTATATATCAGTACCAGGACTGGCTACTCAAAAACCAATTTCAGTTCACCGCTAGTCATTAACACATGCTGGGACAGACAAAACAAACAGATGGCTGTATGTACAGCTCAATAACAAAAGAGCACACTGATTCGGTCAGCTTTATAATAGTAACTGCAAGAGTCAATAGAATATGAACCTCCAGTTTTAATAACCTATAGTTGAGACCAAAATTGGAGCTACTGCTCTTACTGTTAATATAATAAAACTGCGGTAAGTAATACCAAGTCACCACTATCATTATCACTTAAAGATTAAATTACAGAAATATACTTGTACTTGCATGTTTTCAAGTAGATTTAATTAAAAAACTTACAGTAATTGTGGTATTTTGACCAAAGCTGTGGTATATTTTGTTTTTGTAAAAGTACCACACTGAGGTAATCAAAAGGCTGCTTGCTAAGCAAGCTAATGCCAGAAACAGTATGACAAGCTTCTCTTAATCTTTGTGTTAAGTGAAAAAAATGTATGTTAAGAATACCTAATCCAAATCCAAAACACAGGTTTGTTTTTTTGTGCTGATCACTTGACCAGAAAAGCCAAGAGGAATGTCTTAAACAGCTGGTGGCTGATTAACCTAAAGCTTTTAGCACACATTGCAGCGCTAATTCATTAGCATCGGCTATGAACACAACGCCTCAAAATGTCTGAGTGAACTTTTGCAAATCATGGCATATATCTGCCCTGAAATGGGTGTGTTCGGTTAGAAATACTTTCATTTCTTGCTTATTCAAACAATTTGGGCTTATTTATGGCAGGTAATTTTTGCAAGTGTTAAATAAAGCTCGCTAATAACAGCAATGCACTTCCAATAAAGACACACCTATGATCTGCCTGCTCACCTTGGAAAGTGACTGATTTTTTGAGCCTGATGCACTCACATAAACACACACACACACGCTGAGAGGGAGTGGCACCCAGAACTAACATTAGTTGTAATGGCCTAAAGGGCCACACTGACAACATAAGGGTGTAGGTCTAGATAGAACAATATCTTATTTTTAAAGGGCAAAGCCCTGGATAAGAACACTCTTATCTGAACCTTACAGTGTGAAAATAACAAATACACAGCAGCAGAAAGAGAAAGAACTTGAAAACCTCTCGCCATCTCACTAAAACGAACAGGAAGAGTGCGTCAGGGGAAGCAAAGAAACAATGAACGGATGGAAAGAAAAGATGAGAGGTAGCCTAGAAAGAAAAGAGTAGTCGTCACTTTAACACCAACAAACTGATGTTTGGCCGTTTATAGAGATGTGTATGTGTTTCTATTTACACTTGTTGTGAGAGTTTCATCTCCAAATCTGAATCTCATTATTTGCGTGTCTTCAGCGAAGACAAGAGCCTTTCTTCTTTTTCAATAGTGCACATGTACACGTTTATTAGTGTGTGCACACTCTGAGACTCATTTTCATCTCCTGGCATTCTCATAAAACATCCCCACCAAAGGTGTGGCTACATTTACCTCAGGGAACATCAAACAATAACAGCTGATATTATGGGTTGTTAAGGAGGAGTGCAAGATACTTGGCAGACGGAATTTACATACATTAAACAGAACTGCAGTAAGACACAACTAATCTCCGGCCCTTGAGAATGACTGGCTGGGTGCCATTTGAAAAATTTGACAAATTATCCAAATAATATATATATATTATTTTAAAAGTATGTTTTAAAAGTATGTTAGAGTGTATAGGTCTATTAAAAAAAATTTTTTTTTGAGTGTAGTCACCTGCATTTATTACTTTTAAATATTAAACTAAATATTACTTCTTTTTTAAAATAACTGCTTTATTGTACAATGTACTTTATTCCTGTGATGGCAAAGCTGACTTTTCAGAATCATTACTACAGTGTACAAAATTCACTAATATGCTGATCTGCTGCTCAAGAAATATCATTATATAATTATAAAAGCTTAATATTTTTGGGGGGAAATTATTAGTAAATACATTTTTTTGGGATCATTCAGTAAATAGAAAGTTCAAAAGAGAAAAAAAAAAAATTAAAACCAAACCTTTTGTAAGATTATAAGAGCCAGTTTGGAACTGTACCAAAACAGCGCTGATGGGAGGGAAAATGTATGTGGGTGATTTACCAACAACATGCAAATTAAAGGACACAGACGCAACATCTAATATAGACCTCAGTCCAACGCATTATACCAAGTGCAGTGCAATGTAGCATTGTTACAAATAAAGAATAAAGGTAATAAAAAAGCCACAGTAAGTTTCCTAGAAGTTTTGACGGACCTGCTATTCCGTCACTCCTGGTTGATGGTTCCAAAGTTGTTTTTTATTTACTGAAGCAAATTCAAAATAGCATGGCTTGGCAAACGAAAAATGATATGAATATGAAATATGTTCTCCTGGCATTTAAAATAAATGAATACATAGGGAATATGCTGAAAATACTCAGCTTTCTACCACACGCTCTCTGGTCTTCATATAGCAACAATAATTGCGACTATTCCAAGTGCAAAATAGTTCAGTGCATGCTTTTATGGGGTGTTAAATGCATCTTCAATAAGGTCAGGTGTAAAAATAACTGCCCACGCCTTTTCAGCACTAATTTGTCACTGCACGTCTTTAGTAATACCTGACAATACAATTCTAACACCAAAAGACAGTTTGAGCTGGCGTAACCTGTAAGTAAAACTGGCCCTAAATGTCTACTGTCACTTTTGATCAATTGTGTCCTTGACGAATAAAAGTATTAATTTAAAAAACAGAATTTCAATGTCCCTATACTTCAAATAATATGCTTCAAGTGCTCCTAATGTACACATTTACTTTCAAACATGCAGAATTCTGAGCCTGTAACCCTGAGGCATTGTTACAAAGTTCAAATTATTCCAGGCAAAGTGTTCATATCTCAGCTCATTCTTGTGTGATAGTATATAGTACGACTATAATTGAGCTCTCTGGTCTGTGTATATCATAGAAAGAGTGGTGATGGCCGAAGGACACAGGAAACACCCCATTATAGCTTGTTAATTCTGTTACAATGATTACCTGTTTTGACTGTTTCCTGTGACACTGAATCCAAGGATCAATGCACAGTACAGTTCTTCCTTTTGTTCAATATTTCTGACACACAAGCACACGAACAGAGTCTAAGTGATAGAGGAAAAACCCTTGACTGACAGCGGAGTGAATGAGCATTATGAGATGTGACATGACTGAAACTCAGCTATCAGAGGGGATATAATGTAGTTGAAAGCCCCACCAGCATTCCCTGATTTACTCCAGCTCACTCAGTGTTTTGTTGAAACACTGGCTTATACATACTTAAACACCAACAGCCACTGACTTTGAGGCACAACTCTAACAACATCAAATACTTTTGGTGCAAAACAGAGAAAATTCATGTAAATGTCCAAGACGTGTATGCAAACCCTCCTTGCAATGTACTGACAGGTTTCAGTATGCATGAAACAGTACCCATGCAGACGATGTCTACATTTTGTGTCAATTGTGCTGACCTAGCTTTCCCAGAATGTACTTCTGGGCTCACTGTGCATCGCAAAGCTTCTTTCATACCACTGCAAAGGTCAAGCCACCAACAAACCCAAACCAACTAAGAGATGGAGAGGCACAGAGTACAAAAGTAGTAAAGTGTATTCAAAATACAGGAACATGGTTTAAAAATTAGCACCTGCTGGGGCTCAAAGTGAAAATTATCCAGATCGAATCACAAAGGAAGTCTGTAAATATAAAATTTGTAAATATAAAATGTTTCCCAATCCTGGTCCTAGAGGCACATTAACCAGTCAGAGTCAAGACCAGCCCTTATCTGACCTACAGTATCCATTTCAGGTCATGCCCTGCACACAAATATGCCTACTTCCATACTATATAACAGGTGAAACAAAGTATGTGATTTGAAAATGCATAGTATTCATAAATAAAATGTAAACGACCACCGGAAATGTTCAGGGTTTTTTCTTCCAAATGTCACTATAGGCCAGAGGTGCTTATTCGTGTTCCTTGGGTTCATTACAGAAAGTTTCTTATCTTAGGTCTTAAGATACTATAAGTTAAGAGATTTTCACAAATTTGTATTACATAAACAAATCTTAACTTGATTCTTATCCTATCTTACAAAATCACAACTTATCTCTAGTTAGGAAATCTTAAATTGTCCCATCAAGTTCAACAATTCACTCTCAGGTCTGTTTCCAAGCAACCAACACTGCACTGCCGATGAGGTAAACAAAAAACAGGATACTTAACTTTGAAAATCACCTTTTAAAAGGTTAGTTAAGGCCTGTTAAGATAACTATACAGCCTCTATACCAGCTGGACGATATCGTATCCTAAGCAAATGTGCATCTGGTGCTTTAAATTCTCAAGCTTGTGATAGTAGGATGGATTCTGATTAGCTGTCAATATTTGTACTGTTCATCAGCAGGGGAAAAAAAAATCATTCTGAAAGTGATCCCAACAATATTGTTTCTCTGTGCCTTTACTGCAGCTGTGGACAGATTTTGTGATTCTGTAATTAAGATAGGATAATGCACTTAGGAAATGCTGTTCTGTAATAGCTTTTGTCCTAAATGTGGTCCTAACTGAAATTACCATCTTAACCAAACAGATCAAATTTTAGCCCCTGGAGTTCCAAAAACTTCAGTTCCAACCTTGCTCCAACACACCTGTTTGTAATTATTTTCCTGATTATCCTAATTAGCTGGTTCAGGTGTATTTTTTAATTAGAGTTGGAACTAAACTTGTCTGCATGAAGGCAGACCTCCAGGAATAGGATTCAGCAGCTTCAGGGGCTCTGTAAAGCAGGGACAGGCAGCTTCAGACCCGGAGAGCCTAATCAGACACACTTGCCTGTAATCTTTAAGCAATCCTGAAAACTTCTGAAGTTGTATTTGTCAGGTGTGTTTAATAGGGGATGAAACTAAACTGCAGGACTGCGGGTCACCAACCCGTGACATGTTAAGAAAAACTGCGAAAGCAAGCTCAGTTTCATTTTCAGACAAAAGGCATTAAGCCACAGGTCTTCAACCCTGTTTCTGGTTACCCACTGTCCAGCAGCTACAACCATCAAACATAGCTGAAGCACCAAATCAAGCTACTCAAGATTGCTTGAAAATACAAAAGCAGGTGTGCTGAAGCAAGTTGGAAATAAACAGCAGAACAGTGGGTCCCCAGGAGCAGGGTTGAAGACTTCTGCATTAAGCCATGGGTTCTCAACCCTGGCCCGTGAGATCCATTTTCCTGGTGAGTTCATCTTCAACCCTAATCAAACAAACCTAAACAAGCTAATCAAGGTCTTTAGGATCAGTCATGTACAGTTGGATCATGTTCGAAGCTAAACTCTGCAGGGAAATGTATCCTGTGGGCCAGAGTTCAGAAACCCTGCTTTAAAGACATATTTAACCCCAAAAATGTTTTGTGATTATCACACATGTAAACAAAGATTGAGGGCTATGTGGTGCCAGGTGGGAAATCAGTATGTGCACTAATTTGTGGTGGGTGAGATGTGTGATTATAGAAGTGCTGATTTTGGGTAAAGCAGAGATAGAAATTGCATATGTTTCTCTTACAGACGAGGGAGTGCTCGGTGAAGCCAGCGAGGTGGTTCGTCTGCGCAGGGACAAGCGCTGTTGGCTGCGCAGGCTGAATCTGCGGAAGGATTCACGGCTGCGACTGGCCAGGCTTCGTAGAGAGGCAGCCCTCTTAAAGCCACCTCCGTCCTCTCCACCCCCTCCTGCTGGTCTTCTCTCAGCGCTGCTGGACACCAAGTTGAGGGCACCTTGAAGGGAACGGCGCACATTCCCCATCCAGCCAGACACTTGCGAGTGGGCCACTGACAACTTGTCTCCCAGGTACTCCATCTCTCAGGATTTAAAGTGAGTAGATTCAACAAATGTTTGCGTCCTCAACGTCAATTTTTTTTTTCAGTGAATGTCTTTAACTTGGGACACTGTGGACATGCAATTAAGCCTCTCAAATAGAGGCTCCAAGGTCCATTGATGATAGTCCAATTGAAGGGAAGTGGCCTCAGTTTACAAGGAAATCCAGTCCAGTCAGATCTGGATAAAACTCCATGCTTGGGTAGGACTTTATGATATGGAGGACCTTCCTCTTCAGCCCAGTCCAGCAACTTAAGTGTTGTTCTGATACACCATTTCTCCAGAGCAAGGCCAGGACAGATTGTGCTCCACTCTGCACTGCAGCACGATACAAACTGCAAATTTTCACCAAGCAGCTGATCGTGATCTAACTTCCAACAACTCTTGACCAAAGTTTGGGGACTCTTTTCAATAGCATACCTCAACAGCTACATTTTACAATTGTGAGTCAGAGATACATAGTAACATAAGGTCACTCAGGTACTCCTAATTTAAGAGTATTCAAAATTACATTGACCTATTAGTCTCACACATGACTCAACATTGATAGAGTTTTCCATTTCCATTGATAGACATCATAGCAAAAGCTAGAACAAAGGACACTGGATAGTCCCAAGGATCACAGTAGTTCTGCAATGCCTCATGCTCAGTGACAAAGCAACAAAGTTATAGTTATTATGTAACCACAGAAGCACCTGCAATTACATCCCTAAACAAAAAATAGAGTGGTGTGATGTCATGAAAGCTGATTCAATTACTGACCTGAGCAACTACTTTTAAATAGTTTCATTTCAATCAATCAGTGCATCAATAGCATGCAAATGTCATTCGCATTTAACAGAGAAACAACAGCTGCGTCACTAGAGATGGTCTGAAATGAGCAGTGCACCACTCCTACATGAATGTTTGAGCGTCTTTTGAGTGGATCTGTCAACAGAGTCACATACTCAAACAAACGCTAGTCAACTCATGAATCAGAGCTGTCAAACACACACACTTTCCCAGTCACGTCTCAAACCTGTCAGGCAGCGTGAGCTACTTCAACACAACTGCATCTCCCAAAAAGCATCAAAACTGTCCACGTGTCAAATCGGAAAACGTTTGTAATTCTCAATATAGGGTCAAACGCAAAGCTGGAGATCAAGGTGAGCGTTTCCTTATTTCACAAAAGTCCAGTGGGAAAGTCTGTTCATAAAACATGGAAATTACGAGCCAGAAGTTATCCCGGTGGTTTTGCCAAGCGTTGATATTGTTTCAAGGTGGTCTTTTCCTCTGGTGTCCTTAAATGTGTCCCTGTATGTACTGGCAGGTAGAACAGAAATGCGTCAGCTTTCCTGCCTCTGTCCCCCTGTGCTACAGGACTTGTGCTCAAGGAGAAAACAGAGGGAGGAGGAAAATGAGAGCAGAGACGGAGAGGGAGGGGTAAGGGAAGCCAGTGATATGAGCATGAGAGAGAGAGAGAGAAAAAGAGAGAGAGAGAGGAAGATATATGCACTGCAGTGTTCCCTGCTACTGTTCCAGCTTTGAGAGTGAAAGAGAAGGAGAGAGAGACAGATGGAGAGAGGTGCATTGGTTATGCAATTCTGTCAGCAGCTCATTTTGCTGAGAGCAGAAGAATGCTTGATGAGAGAAAACAAGAAAAGAAAGAATTTGTTAATAAAAATAAAATAAATTGGACATATCCGCGTATGTTTAGAGACAATCACTCTGGCTTGTAAGGATTTTAAAGCACATGAGTTAGTTTGCATTGCAAATGTGCACAATCTGTCATGCAAACATCACTGATGACCAACCAAACCTTGCTGTCCTTTCGGCCAGAGATTTATTTCCATACTCCAATCCTGATTTTGAGTTATAGCAATCAACACAGATAGCAAGGAAAAGAAATTAGTATTAAAATCTTCTTAATACATTTCTGGATTTGTTCATGTACTGAATTAAACAATGAGTTCGAATGAGGGGAAAGGAGAAGACTTATCCACTGAAATGCTGAGGTGCACTTTAGTGTCTACTAGTGGACAGAGCGTGAATTACACTGTATCGCGTAAATGGAGAAAACAAACCTCAAAATAACCTCACCTGAGACCAAATATACATCAAAATATGAATAATATAACATACACATCTACATTTCTTTGTTGCCTTATTAATAGCTATATTAATTTTATGTAAATTGAAACTTTATGTCAAGTCTAAGATTTAAGATAAAGAAAATCATGCATGTGAACTCCTTTAATAATAAAAGGCATAAAAAGAAAATGAAAGGATAAATAGGGTGTCCCATACACAGAATTTGTGCTCTGTACACCCAGAGCAGTGGGCAGACATTTTTGCAGTCACCTCAGTTGTGGTATTAAGGGTGTAAAAAAGATGTGTTGGCCATTTACCCCCCCCCAATCCCTGCCAGAACAGAGACTCAAACCCATGACCTTTTCAACTCTGTAACCATTAGGCCACGACTGCCACCTGACTGTCCCATGACTGAAAAACATTTTGCGTTTAAAATTAAATACAAGCTCCAGTTTCAGATTAAAGAACATCATGACAAGAGAGACTTATAAATGGCAGAAGCCAATCAATGGCAAACTAGTTTTTTCTTCCTTATATAGAAACAAAGCAATAGTTAATGTATGTGGAGTCTGCTTTCCTTCCTGACAGTACAAAACACGCATCTTATTACAAGATAATCAGCATAGAGGCAAAGATACATCAAATATAGCCATTATTTAAACTGACATAAGGAGGATCTGGCTAATGTCCATGTATCGATTAGATGCATGCATTAGCCACAGTGCTGAGTGGTAAAATGACCATATTTTTGTGAACGTATCACCACTAGAATTCTATCCCATCAGCCTCGCATTCAAATGAGTCACAGTCACTGCTCATGATTCAGTCATCTGCCTGATGGTAAAACCACCTCAAAAACTGGAACCTGCTGCTTACTGCGTTTTCTATAAATACCGTTTTGATCATACTGTATATTTAGACATCACTCATAGTTAGTGCTGCTCAGAAAATCACCAGTATAGTTTATGATAGAGAGATTTACATATTACCACCCTAGTTTTGGAAACCTCATAATCCTAAAATCAAAGTAATCACATTAGTTTAGGACAACTGAGGAAATACAAACCAAAATCTTATAATGTAAACTACTCCAAAATGCTGTTAAGCTTCAGCTGTTTCTTCTTTAAATGTAATGTAACATCAATGTCAAATAAAGACCCAAATGGCAATACTGTGAATGTGTGTACACAATGTGCATGGTTACATAGATACATTTCGTTTTAAAAGGACACGACCCCATTTTTGTTTCCGCCAGTCTATGTTGCCTGTTCCAGTATCCTAATAACATTTTGTGTTAGTCTTTAGCCTTCAACAACAAACAGCACATTAAGGTTCATTACTCAACACATTACATCCTATTATTCTGACTACATCAAGATAACAAAGAGCAATTATAAAGTCCAAACAGAACAAGTGATCTAAATAGTATAATGTTCCTCTTTAAACCACATGTGGGCCATTCAGGAAGGGGCAACACTGACTCAAGCCACTTCCTTTGTATCACACCTTGTACAGCATGCACAGATATTGGCACAAGCTATGACATATGTAGATGTTTTGGCTTGAAACAAAAGCAGTGAGAAAGATGATTTATTTCATTTGAGCAATGTATTATGATTCAGTGTGAGCTGACATGTCCTCTGACACAGCAATAACAAAACGAGATTTGCTAATGTTCAATTAATTTTGAAAATGAGACAAAACGTTTATAATCACATGACATGAAATGAAAGAGATGCTGTTAATATGTAGACGATAAAGATAGGAACTGAATAAAAACTTTGAATAAGTTTATTGTCCATTGTTTGTGACTGGCTTGGGCATTTACATTAACAGAACTGGTTCAAATGCATAATAAAATGATGCAGCACATCCAAAACAAAGTTTGTGTTACACAAACAAGTATATATTTTGAATATATGTAAAAAATCACCTGAGGAAGTTTCAGGAAATTAAAAGAATAGAGTGAAAACAATATCTGTTTAATTAGCCAGACAACATGAAGCATTAGAGGCCTCACCTTGAAGATAATATTATTGAACAGAATTATATGCACAAATTGCAGAGGAAGAAACAACTTTGCAAATTAATGTGCTATAAAATGCATGCAAAAAAAACCCCCAAAAAAACCTGACTTACAGACTGCATGAAGCATTGTGGTTGTGTAGTGTTATGTGTAGTTACCATCTTGACAGTAAAATAAAAGTAAGCTTACCCAAAGCCCCCAACAGCAGGAAGGACAAAAACCATAAGCCATTGCTCTAGCAAATCCTTGTATTAAGCCCAATAGAACGTCTTACAGTCTTAACTTTTGTTATGTTTATTTGAATGTTCATTACTTCTCTACCTCTCTCAGTGTCTGTGTAAATATTCTGTGCCTGTGAGCACATAGTGATGTAAAAATGACACTTCCTATGATGACCAATACTGAGAAACGATGAGAGTGGGAGAGCAAGAGAGATAGAGAAGCTATGCTTCCTCTTAAAGCCCACGTGTTGACACCCACACGACACCAATGAACTCAAACATTAAATTAACCCTTTATCGGGCAAGGAACTATTAGGGATATATATCGAACGATATATTATGCACATCTCGCCAGTAAAGCAAGTTCTTTGATTAGGGCTAAATCTCCAGCAGCTGTTTTTAAATGCAGCGCCAGCTTATACACAGAGCCGTAGATCACTGAC
>JAUCMS010000145.1:14345329-14356637 GCA_032357445.1 Enteromius radiatus | reverse complement strand
ATTGGCATCTCGTAAAATACGTACGATTTAGAGTAAATCGTATGAATTCATACGAGTGAGGTCGTACAAATTCATACCAAATAGCCACCTCGTAAAATATGTACGAATTGCTGTGAGATCAGGTTGGCATTTTTGGAATAATTAGTCTCACAGCAGAGTGATGAAACTACAGCAGAGCCAAGTAAAGAGACATAACTTACTGTGTCAGAACGCACATTGTAATGATTGGAGAAATCGGACCTCTACCGAGAAAGCGGAACCACGGAGGTTCACGTTTGCTGCAGGCCGAGTCGTAAAACCATATAACAATGGGAGCTGAGATCTGGCTGCAGAGATAATAAATGGTCAACCCCCCCTTTGACCCAGTCACCCACTTTACAATCTTCTGAGCCCCCAGTAGTCTCACTCTTCTCCTTAAGAGTGTTACCAAGAAAAATATAAACTCAAAGTGTCATATCTTGTGAAGATATTGTGTTTCCATATCATGTTTAGTGTCATATTTTAAAGGTCTGAGTGCGATGGGTAAACTGGTCTCAGAGGAGTCATTTATATGGTAAAAAAGATTGAAAACTTTTCACATCTTACATGTGACACCGTGCTTCTTTGACCGCCAGGTATGCATTTGAGATTGGGTATTTTTCTAAATTGAAACTGAATTGAATTCTCATTCCCTAAATTATGTAATTGGTTTAATATAATTTCTTGACTTATCAAAGTTATATATCCTTTTGAATTGAAGTTGAAATGGATTTACATTGTTTCATTATGTAATTGGCTTGATATAATTCTACCTGACGAATAAATTGTTTCTTGATTCGATTTAGATTGTTGAAATCCTTATTTCTAGTAGATTGTAAGATCTCTTTCGCGCGCATAAAACTACGACTAGGATAATGACAAACAAGGGCGCAGTGGGATAGAACATTCGGCATGTTTCATGTGATGACTCTTTGATTTCTGCTTATCACTGAAAATTGGCACGTTGGAATGGCGAGACTATGTACCCTATGTTTTTGCAGACAGCAAGCATTTGGCGGCTAGCAAAAATTTATTAGTCACCTCCAATCTCTGAGCAGTTTATCAGAGTGGCAAGTTTAGACCCTCTGACGTCGATTGGATCCCAATGACAGAATAACGGAAAGTATGGCATATTTAAAAGAATCAGGTTTCTAAATTAAGATAGCTAAAAACACCTAAATTTAATAACTTTAATCTCAAAGAATCTAGAAAATTGGAGTCAGATAAAAACAAAGTAGACATAGAAAAGGAGTCTGTTACAGTAGTGCTGGAAATGAGATACACGCTACATCCGGGCTAAAACCCCGGACCTTACAACATCTCTACAAAACCTGAGTGTGCTCTCACTGATTGTGTCTCAGCTGGCTAACATCAGAAGAGTTTTACTCATAATGAACTTGTTAACGATTTGAAGTGGTGCTCCCCTGACATTTTTAACAAGTTTTACAAGTTGTCAATTGCCATTTTCTAAGTTAAAGGCTGAATGTGCTCAAAGAGGTCCCCAGTTTTTCACACTTACCGACAAATGTAGTAAGTGGACATTAAATGTCATAGACTTCTCTCCATACAACATCTGGAAGCAAATACTCAAGGAGTAATAAATCAGCAGCATTTATGTAATCTTGTGAAATGCTGTCACCCAGAAGCAGGTAAACAGCTTGTACTAGTGCAAAATGGCAAAGATACTTTGCTGGAAGAATTACTTTGAGCATAAAAAAGGAGCCAAGATCTCCAATCAGCAGCTTTGCAGTATTTTCTTTTGTTAAGTTCCCTGGGGAATCTGTGAATATACTGAGGAGGTTTAATTTTGGACAAGCGTGCATATTAACGACACATAGATTGTCCGGAGAGCCAATGTAGAATTCACTCCCCCATTCCTCTAGCCACAATTTTGACAACTGCTTTGTCACACCAAGTAAAACACAATGCATGTAATCTGGCACAAATCCATAAACCACATCAAAATATGGCAAATTCACCAATGGTGCTAAGCCCTTGAACCCTCTAAAAGATTGTCCTCCTCTAACGGCCTCTTCCATGTCTTGGATCATTTCTGATGCCTTCCTGTCAGCATGCTGCTCTTCACTAACAGGATATCTGATTGCTCCACAGATATATTGTCCAGGATGATAACAAAACCCACAGCCATGGTACCCATTAAATTCGGTGATGTTTTGCATCAGGGGTCTAGCAACAGAATGCACACAACAGCATAACCCTATGAGTTTAGTTTTTATCCACAAATTTGCGATCTTGTTCCACCAGTTTTTTTGCGATATGAGTTTGCCCCAGTCCTCAGCAGTCCATTCTGATAACTGGGGCAAAGTCATATTCTCCGATGAAGCCTCTTTCCGATTGTTTGGGCCATCTCGAAAAAGGCTTGTCTGTAGAAGAAAAGGTGAGTGCTACCATCAGTCCTGTGTCATGCCATCAGTAAAGCATCCTGAGACCTTTCATATGTGGGGTTGCTTCTCATCCAAGGGAGTGGGCTCACTCACAATTTTGCCCCAAAACACAGCCATGAACCCTCCAACAGCAACTTCTTCCAACAGTTTGGTGAAGAACAATGCATTTTCCAGCACGATGGAGCACCGTGCCCTAAGGCAAAAGTAATAAATAAGTTGCTCAGGGACCAAAATGTTGACATTTTGGGTCCATGGCCTGGAAACTCCCTAGATCTTAATCCCATTGAGAACTTGTGGTCAATCCTCAAGAGGCGGGTGGAAAAACAAAAACCCACTAATTCTGACAAACTCCAAGAAGTGATTATGAAAGAATGGGTTGCTATCAGTCAGGATTTGGCCCAGAAGCTGATTGAGAGCATGCCGAGGTCGAATTGCAGAGGTCCTGAAAAAGAAGGACCAACACTGCAAATACTGACTCTTAAATGTCATGTAATTGTCGATAAAAGCCTTTCAAACATATGAAGTGCTTGTAATTATATTTCATTACATCACAGAAACAACTGAAACAAAGATCTAAAATCAGTTTAGCAGCAAACTAATATTTGTGTCATTCTCAAAACTTTTGGCCACGACTGTAAATGTTATGAGTTTCAGGAGTAGTTCAGCCAATCTGCATATTGGAACATTAATATTTTCAGCAAATGTTGGACTGGTATCAGGTTCTCCTTCATCATGTTGGTCCTTAACGTAACTGTCTTCATCACTATTGCCTGTTTCACTGACTCCATCACTTGCTGTTTCACCAACACAGTTTCCTTCCTCTAATTCCATTCTTTCTTCATCACTTTTTTCATATGTCTCACTTTCATGTCCTAAAGTCCCATTTATGCTATTTTGTTCCTCTTTCTCAGCTCCACATTCATCATTTGTCTCACTTTCATCCTCACTACCTCCTTCAGTGCCATATGTTCAGTTTATTTTCTCTAGTTCAGGATGCTGATCAAAATGTTGAATCTTGTTGTCCTTGGCAACAGATAAGTATTATCTGGCTCCAAGTACTGCTTACACCTCTTCATCTTGTAGAGTCATCTCTCCACTGTTTATTACTTCTTAATCATCTCTCTCAAAGACAAAAACAGATAAAGAATCTCATCTCAGAAATGAACCAGAAGTTCTCTCTCTCTCATTCTCTCTCACTCTCTCTCTCTGTCTCTCAACCTCTCTCTCTCACTTCATCGTACCAGTCAACAACCATCAACTATTATGGACCTTTTGCAGGTTGTCCAGGGTCTTTAGAGACAGTAAAATGTAATTTGCAACGAAATCCTGGTAGTTTTTGTAAACACATGTAATTTCACTGTTTTAATGTTTTAATACTGTTTTTGGGGGTCCTACTGATATTTTGTAAAATGTATTTGCCTAGATTTTTAACATTTTTAACTAAACTTGGTTTACTTAAATACTTAAAACATGTACAGTATGTACAATTCACTATAAAGAAGATCTACATTTAAAATTGTCATTCACAATAACATGAAAATGTGTTACATTTTGTGGAAGATTGCATTCTAAACAAAAATTAGATTAAAATATTATAATATCCAAAATTTATATAACATGAAACTTCCACTAGATGGCTGCAAAGGGTCAATTTTATTGGACCACTCATTGTATGAGTATATATACTTTCAAAGAGCTTTTCATTTAAATTTAAGTTTAGAGATTTACATATACAGTATACACACACACACACACACACACACACACACATATTCTTTCTTTTCTTCGTTTTCTTCTTCTTTTCTTTAAGTATCAGTTTTTGCAATAATGCCAGATACATTTGTGTGTGTGTGAGCATGAGCAGATATTGTTATATATTTATTTATTGTTTGTTTGTTTGTGTCTCATTGCATTTAGATGAGGGGAACTTTTTTCTTCTTATTTAACTATTTAATTTTGGGTTTTGAAATGACCTTAAACACTGCACAAGTGTTAACGATAAAAAACAAAAACTAAACAATGTTTGCATACAGTATATTGAAAGATTTTTTTTTACTCACCACTATGTCTTTTTAGAATCAGAAAGAATCCTAGCTTATGTTGAACTCTCTAGTATCTGCTTACTGCCTAGCTTAGACTAATGTGTGTGTGTGTACTTGTGCAGCTATCTTTGTGAGGGCCTTTTGACTTTTAGACCATCAGAGCGAGGACAGTTTTTTAAAGTGAGGTTATTTTGTCCGGTACTCTCTTTCTGAGAGCCCTTTAAAGGCCTGTTTGAGGGTCAAGACTTGATTTTAGGATCAGGTTATAATTGGGTAAAGGGTAGGTTTAGGGTAAGGGTTTAGGTAGGCACTTAGTTCTGATGGGTAGGGTTAGGGTCAGGAGCTAGAGGATGCTTTGTGTATGAAAAATGCCTTCCATACCCAGGAGATGAACGGCGGACCCCGGTCCGAGGCAGTGTGCTCTGGGATACCATAGGTATGGAAGATGTGGATGTACAGAATCTCATATGTCTCCAGGGCTGTGGGAAGACCCTTGAGGGACATCAATCAGCAGAACTTCGAGAACGGTCGATGATTACCATGATGTATCCGAGGAGGGTTGCGTCCTTTCTGTCCTGGGTACAAAACAGAGGTAAGGGGGACAGTCCGGCGGAGCCTTCGGAGCTGACTCGGAGGTGGCTGGAGGGTTAGTCCACTGGATGGGACTGACGAAGAGAGCCTTCTTCCACTCATCTACTTCTCTTATTCTCACCAAATTGTATGCACAGTGAATTTTGTGAAAACGGTAGCTCCCCAGAGTTTCTCAATGGTGTTTGCAACGAGGGGAATGGGATATTTAAACAGCACTGTGGATTTATTTATTCTCGATTTGTGCTCGATAATAGATGCAGGGCCTCAAACCTCCATCCTTTTTTGCAACAAAGAAGAAACTGGAAGCAGCAGGGGATGTGGAGGGACGGCTTTACCCTTGTTGGAGGGCCTCCTCAATGTACTCCTCCATGGCCTTGCTTTCAGGAAGTGAGAGTGGGTAGATTCTTCCTTTGGGCACTGGAGCAGTAGGGAGCAGATCGATGGAGCAGTCCCATGGTCGATGTGGTGGTAGCCGGGCAGCTCTCTTGGGGCAAAACACATCTTCAAATGGGGCATAACATTTGGGAATGTCGACTGACTGCTAATTTAGGGGACTTTCAATCGAGGTGGTACAGATTTTCAGATTTTTTACAGGGGTTGGAACACTGAGAGGTAGCTTAGGAAAGCAGACTGGCCAACACTGATGGCCCCATTTCAGGATCTCCCCAGACCGCCAAGAGAGGATGGGGTTGTGCCTGGCTAACCAAGGGTGCCCTTGCACCACTTCCGATGTTGATCCCTCCAGAACAAACAGATAAATCTCCACCGTGTGAAACAGACCCACTTGAACGGTGAGGGGATCGGCTTGCCGTCGAATGCTCCGACGAGTGAGGGGTTTTCCTGTGATGGACTAGATCTGGTAGCTCATTTCGGTTGGCGTGGTTTTGAGCCAGAGTCGATGGCAGAGGTGCCCAGCAATGAAGTTGCCCACCGAGCCGTCGGTGAGAGCAGCAACTGAAATGGAGACACTGTGGGCAGTAAGTGTAACGGTGGTGGTTAAGGGGTTCATCTTCTCAATCACTGGAGTTATGGTACTCACCATGGGTCGTGGAGGATGGAAGGGACTCTCGCGAATGTGATGTCCCGGATCATGCATTGTTGACATTCGAATGCTCTTAAACGTCCTCTTTCCATTTGCATGGGATCGGGTTGGGTTCTGGAGGGCAGTGGTTATCAGGCAGACAGGGAGAGAAAACTGCAGTGCTCGGGGTTTGACTCCTTTAAGAGTGCATACGGGCAGAGCAAAGGACTGCGAGCTGGATGAACTTTTCCAATCCCATTGAATCATCATAAGCGGCCAGCATAAGACGTAGATTGGGCTTCAGCCCTTGTCGATACATTGTCAGCAGTGAGCATTCGTTGCATCCACTAGCGGCTGCCAATGTACGAAATGCTAATGAATAATCTTGAATTGACACCGTACCTTGAGCTAAGTGGTACAGTTGTTCTCCTGTGGAGATTTCACAGTCCGTATGACAGTATACCTCTGTGAAGTGTTGAACAAAAGCTGCGAACGAACTCACTGTAGGACCAGCTTGGTTCCAGATAGTCTCCGCTGACTGCAGTACTGTTCCTGATAAACATGATATAACAGGCAATTTTAGATTCATCGGTGGGATATAAAGAAAGATATGTGGCAAATGCACTGCAGTAGAAACCCCTTGCACTCTCCCGCCGCGCCGGAGTAGGGCGCTGGTCTAACCATGGGACTGATGATGGCAGGAGGTGAAGGAGTAATGTTTGCAGAAGAATCCGGCATGAGTGCAATAGAGGACGGTGGTGGTGGTGGTGTGGTAGTGAGTAGCAGAACTCGAAGGTTATCAACGAGTTCCTGGAAGGGATCCGGAGAGCTCATGCTGCTGAAAACCTGTTTTGGTCCGACCTTCTGTGATGAAGCGGAACGGACACAAGAGGAAAGTGAACAGATAAAGTTTATTAACAGCAGCAGTAATGGAGATCGTGATCACAGGTGAGTTTAAAGGAGTCTGCTAATTTGTCAAAGGATAGTATAGTACAGTAATGGGGTCTGTGTTGTAGGTCGATGGAGCGTTGGAGGACTTGGGGCTGATGGTGACGATGGAGACGAGGAGAGACAACCACACACCACATGCAAAGGTTTATCCAAGGATGCAGTAGAGACACAGGAGGAATCCGTGAACCTGGGGGAAGACACAGAGACTACGGAGCACAGGGAGAGAGTCACAAGGTGAGTATAGCGGTAGGTAAGTATAAATCAGGAGTTCGTCCACTTTGTGTGAAAACAAGCTCGGACGCTGGCTGTAGTGTGGTGTGTGGTTATGTGGGGTGCTTGAGGAGGTTGCTGATTCGTGTCAGGCATGCGTGATTAGTACTGTTGTGACTGGAGGGGTGCAGAGCCTGGCGTGTCTGTGACAGTAGATGTCTTACGTCACTGCGTTCTGAAGTCATACGTGTGCATACCGGTAATTTTCCTTCTGCGTTCACACACAGCAGAAATCCGGCAATTTACTGGTAATGTTACAACTTATTATACTGGTAAATTGCCAGAACGAATTTACCAGGATTTAAAAAAGGGCCTGTTCACACATGATCTCTTTTCGGCAATTTACTGGTAATATTGTTTTTTAAAAGGATCCCAAGCCATTTCATGTTGATGTAAGCATGAGTCATTAGCACTTGTTGGTCTTTTTGCATTGGTCTGAATGTAAATCCAAATAGTTTTTTTGCCACTTAGATGTAAAAAAAAATAATTAAATAAACAATAATTAAATAAAAAAATCGCTGTAATGCTG
The DNA here is from genome assembly GCA_032357445.1 of Enteromius radiatus. Taxonomy (NCBI): domain Eukaryota; kingdom Metazoa; phylum Chordata; class Actinopteri; order Cypriniformes; family Cyprinidae; genus Enteromius; species Enteromius radiatus. Next base: position 14,348,810 of record JAUCMS010000145.1, on the reverse strand, counting down.
TACACAAAGCAGTATTGTGCTCACAAACACTGCTTTATCAGGCATTACAGGCATGATCAAATGAAATGAAAATTAGATTAGCATCGCAGAGGAAAAAATGTACCTTTGAGCAAATTATTTGGAAGTCATTGAGCAAATAATGTGAATGTCAGCCTTGTTGGAGACTCCCAAAACCAAAATATTAACTTTTTTTTACCCATAATAGGGGCACTTTAAAACTGCATTCCATGACACAAAAACAGTATTATTTATAAAATTATAGTGTATTTTGGGCATTGGTCATGTAAAAACTACCGCAAGCAGAATGATATAAACTGTGAATTCTGTTATTAGTAGAATATTGCTATTTTACTAATATTTACTAATATTTTACTTACTTTAAATGTATTTATACATGTATGGGCCATATCAAACATATACTGTAAGCAATGATCACATTGCTTGCATTAAAAAATTGTGTAGGCCTATACTAAACACAGGTAAACCCACTCTTTCATCCTCAAAACACTTATTTTAAGCTTACCAGTCAACACAGTCATTATTGTTAAATCCTACTCCAATTATATTTGCAGTCATTAAACCTGAGAAACCATCATACAAGTGAGTAAAGATATTTATATTTTATAATTTCCTGCTGCTTAAAACAAATAGTAAAATAAATAGGAACACCTTTTTTTGTCTGTGAGAATTATTTTTATTATGTATTTTTAAAACCTTTTTGTAAGACCATATAAAGAAGAAATTGACTTTTTGCAAAGGGACATTTTATTTATACCCTATTCACACCACTAGGGGGATGTCATAAGGTAGGCTGCTGTAAATATTTTTAGAGAACACATACTTTGAGAGTGTCCACGTTTAAAAGTAATTCTAAGTAGTACAAATTGCATGTAGATGGTTCCTTAAATATTTTAATTTCTAGTGTAGCTCTTCTCTGTTAGCACCAAAATTAAGATTTAACAATAGGCTATAATAAAGCAATTAAGAGTTTGTTTTTTCAATGCTGTTGTTGTAAGCCTGTGTTCACATGTTCAGTGATTTGTCTAGTCAGTGGTGTTCTGCTCAGTCTTAAACCCATCATTGAAAGCTTAGAAAAAATCCCTAAATGCAACATTTCCACAATACTGCTTCTTCTGTGTCTTCAATGGCCCTCTGTTGATGGAAAAAACTGTCCCTCAGCGACCTCCCTGTAGTTTGCTTTGTAATAATGTTTAGTAATGATGATACTGAAAAACAAGGCTATAGTTGAAGGTTGTTATTTTTATTGGACGGCACCGAACGGCTTAAAAGTTTAACCCACTTTGGTAATGCACTATTGAAAACCTGTACTAAAATAGCACATGTCTAAATTAAAACCTGCTCTTTAAAGTTTTAGTTCTTTTTAATGTGGAAGTAGTTTTGTAATGTGGAAAGTGCAGCTCAGATCATTGGTTTCATGTCATTAGTCGTTACTTAATGTAGGTCAATTAGGCTAAGTAATGACGCAGTACACTCTAAATACCGGAAGGGGGTATACATTTAACAAATGTCCTTCAGTAACACTGAGGGCGCCTAAATATATATAAATATAAATTATCTGAATTTTTTACTGCATTGTTATTTTAAAGGTGTGCCCGTTTATTTCCTTAACCTCGTACTTTTTGTTTGTTATTTGTAAAATTGTATATTGTTTGATGTGAATATGTCTATTCTGTTATGAATATGCATATTTATCTAAAAACATTAAAAACAGACTAGCGGCGCCATTTTTACTGTTAAAGCAGCAGGAAACGGAGGTAATGGGAGTCCTGTGAGGCGATAGGGGGCGTGTGAAGAGGTTGCACTGAGAGCGGGCTTATGGAATCACAGGGGCAGGCACTACACCGGCAAAAAAGATGACTGGGATGTTGCGTCATCGCCTTTGAACAATTCTATTGGCCTGGAGTGACCAAAAGGCGGGGTTTGTGAGCGTTTCGACGTCAGAGTTTGTTTTGAGCATGCGTTGAAATACCACAGTGCCCCGTGTGCTCTGTGTATGTCCGTGTGTTGCTATATAATAGGGAAAAATTGCTCTACTGGACTCCTGCTCATCATATAAGCCACTCTGGTCTGAAGACCCTGTCCTGCCGAAGGTGTTTTGGTCAGAGAAAGCGGCTGTTTCTGTATTTACCCTCTGAAGTGTTGAAGTAGGACACTCAGTGCTGCTGCTACAAGGTACCACGGCAAGAACACAAGGGGAAATTACAGAAGAGGACAACGATTTCTTTCTTCCCGGAAAGGTGAGAAATAACGACTCGGTGTGTTTTATAACATATGTGGTGTATCGTAACTGTAAATACACATTTTCTTAATATCAAATAGGCGTAATTATTACAATAATTATTTCAGAAATGCCATAGGCTAACGTTAGTCGCATCCCATCAACACCTCAGGATTCATGTTCCAGAGATGTGATTCTGGCTTATAACTAGGTTGTTTGTATCTACAATAAAGACGATTCTGTTATATGATAAATTACAGCTTTCGTGTTTAGTTTATATGTGTAGCCTATATAAAACACGACAATAAAATATATAGATGGCGGTCAGCACAATTGATCTGTCTGTTGGGCCATGGCCATAGAGATGTTCAAACACGGACTCTTTAAAAGGCCACGTGCTTTCAGTCTAGTCTGAGATGTATTTTCTCGTCTCATTGTAACTACCAGTGACAGCGAGTTAAGCTCTCTCTCTCGCGGGCTGCGCACATGCTTGATGCTTTTCATCACTTAAATATGGAATAATAAAGCAATGTTAAAATGTCACGTTTGATTAAACTGAGCGTAACACAGTATTAAGTATATGATGTTTCCAAATATGTTTCATGACATGAAAGATTAAATATTAAACATTCTTATCTTAGTTGATTAAATAGAGGTGTACTAGTTTTGATTATCTTGTATTTCAAGGCTTGTAATAATGTGATATAAGAGGTGACAAAGGGTGAAGCATGTGAGAAGATGTGAGCAGGTTCAATAATTTACGTCATCATCTGTGACTCATGTCACGCAACCTGGACGTTACATGTGGCTCATTAAATATCATGAGTGGTTTTGGTATTAAGAGCATGTTTTTTTTTCCGTTGGAGATTTCACAACTGTAAATGGTGTTTTAAGGAAATGGGTAGCAGGTGATGTGAGCTAGTAAAAGTTTCTAGGTTAATTCCAGTCTTTAGCGCCACCTGATCCTTCAGAAATCATTCTAATATGTTGATTTGTTTCTAAAGAAACATTTGTTAATGTTGAAAATAGCTGGACTGCTTAATTCTTCAAAAGAAAAGCATTTATTTGGAAAATCAATATTTTACTGTCACTTCTGATCAAGTTGCAAAAAAGAGCAGTCATTTTTGAGAAGTAGTCTATGGGCCGGTTTCCCGAATAGGAATTCGATTAATCCAGGACTAGACCTTTGCTAATTTAGGACATTTAAGAATTTTTAGAAACATGTCTTACAAAAATGCATTA
>JAUCMS010000145.1:14322471-14338485 GCA_032357445.1 Enteromius radiatus | reverse complement strand
ACAATCTGTTGTTTATATTGATACATTGCACATTAAAATATTTGATTACAAAGGATGCAAGAAATGCACAGTTTAAAATATTATTTACAGGATATACAAGAGTTATTTTTTTTTTTATAAGAGATACTGCTTATTTTCTACTTTTAATAAGAAAAACATTGAAAATAATTTATTTTATTTATTTTTACTTTTTTTTATAAGAACAGAGTGACTGTTAGTTTTAGACAATGTGTGCTTTTATTTCAGTTGTTCAAAATTAATGTTTAATAAATAATCATAGATAGAAAATGTGTGTGTTTATTAAGCAATGCACCCTTTGTTCAAAAATATCTCACTTGTAATATGTACATATTTACTGTACATGATTTATCAGTGAGCTATGAGGGCAAAAAAATAAATAAAAATAAATAAATCGTAATCGAGTTAAAATGTACAGTTAATCGAGATTTTGATTTTAGGCCAAATCGCCCAGTCCTAGTTTGTTGTACATATTCTACCTGATATTATAATATTACAGAAAGATTTCCAGTTGAAGCCAGAATTATTTCTACAGTGATTTTCCAAATAAATATTAAAATCCGAAACTATTATCAAAAATCAATTCAGTTAATATGTAAAAGCTGCCAAAAGTGCCAGATAACCACCCCCCAATCTTAAAACTTTTGACTCACAGAAGTCACTTTTTTTTTTTTAGCATGATGATCTTAGCGAGACTCAAGAGGAAGTTTGGGAATGTATAAATGCTGAGTTTGAGAATGTGATTGTTATCTGATATCTTGTTTTATTTGTCACGAGTGGCAAGTTCCCCTAAAGCTAGAACCAGTTAGTTCGATCAAGTCTCTTGATTGTCAGGCCAACTCTAGTTTCAGTTCCATGAACATCGTAGGTTTACCTTTGATCATGGGGAAAAAAAGACATTACTGTTAAAAGTACACAAAAGCATGATGTCAACATTTTAGCTTTTTCAATATATCTCTATGTATATTTTTTTCAACAAGGACATATTCAATTATCAATGAGTCTTTAATTTGTTTATGAAATAATTTGTTTTAAAATAAAAACAAGTTTTAATCTAATCATCAAAGAATCCTGAGGACTACTGACAATTCTATTAATTCTATATAAAACTTATAAAAATATAAAATCTTTTTAAAATGTGATAATATTTTATAATAATAAAATAATAATGCTATTGTTTTTGTCACATACTGTCAGTCTCTCTCAGTGGCCTTCACAACCAAATATCTGACTAGCAGATGTTTTATAAAAGGCTGCAGCAGTGTGTTTTGTCTATAAATGTCTAGGTTTAAACATCAGTAAGCTGTAATTATGAGATGATGGGATCATTAAAGTTGACCAAAATGAAGCATGCGCTTTACACCCTAGTCACCAGAACAGCAACAGGCATTGTTGTGGGAATATTAAAAAATGTTCTGTCTGGACTTCACTATTTTCTTTCCAAAATAGAAGTCTCTTCACGATGTTTAAAGCAACTCAAGTTCTTCCTTAAATCTCCTCATCTGGTGTCCTAAAGCTGTTTTGAATTGTTGGTTTAGTCTTGCTCCAGTAATAATTGTTTCCCAGTGAGATGAGGATCTCCAGGTTTAAGGTTTCTATTTTGATGTCCTGTATTGATATTATATACACACAGCTCATCCCAGTTAGCCAAATATTTTTTGGGCCCTGATATTTCCACTTCAGGCTCTTGCCAGATTCATGTTGATGCCTTGTTTGTGACATTTGAGTTGTTTAGCTGCTTGCCATGTAATCAAATGGATCTTGCTTGTGTTTGAATTCAGGACTAAATCTTCTCAGTCAAACTGTGTGTGACAGCAGTATCTGTGGATGGATCTGTCCTGCTGTGTTTTGGACCGTCCGCTGATGATCACATTACAAGGAGACGTATTATACCTGATGGGTCATGACTAACAGCAGTAAAGCTGAATGTTGATATAAACTGACAGCTCACTTTATTTGTCTACGTGCCCTCAGGCAGACACACACATAGACAACACAATGAGATATCTCTTATCAGAGGAATTATGTGTTCGATGTGTTCAAGTTCATATATTCCGATTTTATTTAAATGCATTCGTCTGCCAGATTTGTGCAGCATTCAGACATTTAGTTTTAGTCATGTATTTAGTCGCTTTCAGTTAGAGCCCGACCGATAAAGGATTTCAAAGGCAGATATACAGATATTTGTTGGTTTTAAAATCCGATATTCCGATATATCAGCCGATATTTTTTTTTTATATTTCAGAAATGCGCAACAAAACACTAACAGATTTCCCTAACATTATTTGTAGTTTAATTAGTAGCTAATTCCGCTTCACTCAGCAGCAAAACTGGACATGATAGTCACAAATTTTGTCATGCTTTTTTGAGTTAAGAGAACTGATGGGGATGTTCTTTTAATTATTATTCAAGCAATGCATGTCTCGTGACCAATATCGGCCTGCTGATAAATCGGTCATGCTCTACTTTAAGTTTCAGAAGGATGACCAAGCTTCTACTTAACAACTGTGTGATATTTAGCAGAGGACACAATTTTACCCGTAACTGGTTTAAGTGGTTTACATTCGTTTCAGCTCATTTTGCATACAAACTCCAATTTGTCTGGAATATTTTGTGAGACAAAAAAAATGTTTCACAGGTTTCACAACTGGTTCAACTTTAGCTGTGAGTGCTTAAAAATACTTTTTAAATACTAGTTTTCACAATTCTTGTGAAAAAGGAAGATGTGGTAGTTAGAAAACCGATTCTGTCTGTGAGAGAAATTGCCTGTTGCAATCAACTGCTTGCCAAAGAGCTTTATATTAGGCATGGGTTTGCTTAGAGGCAAGCACATTCCAAATATCAACATGCTAATTGAACAACATACTATAAATAATCAAATAGAAATGAAACAGCTTGTGGTTTGTATTTTGGCTGCTAATTAATGCCTCTCTCCTCTATCTTCCTTTTGTCAACCCTCAATCCTTTTCCTTTTCCATTTCCCTACCTCTTTTCTTCTACCTTTCTCTTTTACACCCTCTATCTATCCTTCTCTTCTCCCAGTTTAACCCCTCCCACACAGATGCTTCCGGCCGACCTGATTGGTGGGAGTGATGTGTGAACTAGGTACTCATTTCTTTACTGTCCTGAGCTGCACTAGAACACCTGCTTTCCGAATAAAGATCAATGCCACAGATATCTAGTATCAACACTGTTTGCCCGGAAAAATGTAAATAAGACTTTAGAATTAAAGTCTGTGTAAAAGCAATTCAAAGAATCGTTTCTAAAGGCATTCTAAATGTGAAAAATGTATTGCTGAAAAATGACATTTTGGATTTCGGGAACAGTTTTTCCTGTTTTATTTTTATAACTTTATAATAACTGGAGTGGTTTGCCAACTCAATCATAAGTTACTTTACCCTAATTTACTACAGCCTACAGTTTGCTAGTTAGTTATGCTTTTGTGACGTAAATGCTTATTACCTAGTTGGTTCAGGTTGTATGGGGTATTTAACAGTTGAGAGAGGTGGCAGCTTTCCTGTGAGTGTGCATGGTTTTAGTGCTGACAGTGGACACACCCCCAGCATCTGAGAGCACAGAATAGTGTTTATTTTTTTTTAAGATTTTGATTACTTATTTAATTTACTTGGCTTTTTTATCATTAAAATTGACAGATCTCTCAGATCACATATTTATTATTGCTTTACACAGACTTTAAGACAACAGCAGGTCTTTAAAGGCAATATCTAAAAGATGGCTGACTGGTTATATGGGGGTTGAATGAATGAGGATAAAGTGATTTATAATAAAGTAATATAACACTATGTTGAATGGAAAACTACCACAACTAATCGTAATACTAATCTATTAAAATATAATAAATCTATTAACATTATACTAAATATCTGATCTATATCCAAGTCAATGTCAAAATATCTTGACGTTTGTCGTGACCGTGGCTAGTTTGGACACGTGTAGGGGGGTTTGTGGACCCAGATGGCTTCTAGATACCAAGCAGATGTGATTGTCCTGGAGTTCAAGGCTGCTGCGGGATCATGGGGGATCATGCTGACACATCTAATCACTGTCATTAATATGGAGGGTGCTGGCCCGAGGCCACAAGAAAAGTAAACAAGGCTTGACGGTTACCAAAATCAACAACGTCCACTGATAAAGCGTACTGACCTTCACCAGCCACTCACTGTCTTTCTTTCGCTTCTGCTTTCAATCTCACCCATCCTATCTTCATCATCCTACTCCCACCTAATTTCTCACTTTATTTCATCTCCAAACTTTTTCACCTCACCATTATTTTATTTATTTTTTTTCGCTTTTGCTTGTGTCCATAAATGTAGATGTTTGATCACACATCATTGTTATATAAGTGATCGTTTGAGTCCAAAACCACACTGTAAAGTGTGGGATGTGAGTTTATAAATCATTATTCATTTGATTAATGTCTCAGATCTAGATTTGTTTTAAGATTCCATTTCATTGCATAACTTATTAGTCAATTTATTCTTCCTTTGCCTCCATAAAATGATTATAAAGTACTAATATGACGTAGGGATGATTTTTAGGTGATTTTAATGGTTTATGACTATATGGATTATCATTTTATTTTGTTGAGTGATTGCAGGAATCATCAGATGAGCACTTTTTATGTCATTATTCATTCATGAATAACATTGCTCTGTTTTCTGACCCCAGATGACCTGGCTGGCCAATCAGTGGAACATGAGAGTGTGCTGACAGCCCGAGCAGCAGTGTTTCTACCAGAGCCTGAGCGGGAGTGGAGAAGAGGAACCGAGCCAGAGGGAGAGGAGGAGGACGAGGCAGAGGAGCGGAGGCAAGGAATGGGTATTGGTAAAAACACCACCTCTAAATCCATGGACTCCACCGCAGAGCCTGGCAAATATGAGGAGGAGAACAAACACAGTGCACACTTCTATCCCATCCCAGTGAGTGTGTGTGTGTTTGTCTGAGTGTAATGATGCTAATCATAGGGTCAGAAACAATGCCTTCTAGCCTGTTATTTCAGTGACTCTACAGGACACAGTGGTCACGTGTACTTTAAGCAGGACAGTGTGGTGTACAGATTGCAACCTTAAATATGTGCCATTTAAAAGCTGGCTTTTCAGAGTTTTCTCAGTAAGGATGCCTTAAATTTTTCATTTTTTTCAGAATATTGCTACATTTTAAGGTGTAGTATAAAACTGCATTTATTATTGTATGTAGAACAGGCATACATTAACAGCGAAGAATAATTTCTGTATTAACCAACATTATAAACATCCCAAATATGACCATGCTTTAAAATGATTCTACCCAATTTTAACTAATAATATATTGTAAATAATAATAATTCAATTATACAGTTTGTGCGTGTTCATTATTTCACCACTGCAGGATTTTTTTGTTGTTGTTGTTGTTGCTAAACATGCACATTTAAATAAAGCATGTTAAGAGATTAGAGACAGTAAGTAAATAAATTATCTTATAAATGTTTTTCACAGAAGTGACCCTTTATCAGTCCGTTCATTATGGACTGCTCTCTGTAACTTTATCTGTTCACTCATTTAAAAAGTGTCAAGTTTCCTTTAGTCATGCCTAACACCCCTTAAATTAAATTACATAACACATCATGTCTTGCAACATTTATGTGTATTATATCATTCTTTTAAACTGCTAAATTGTTAGTGACTTTCTAGTCCCCTTGTTTGAGATTGTTTGAAAGCCTAGTATGATGTAATTAGAAACCACCAAACACTCCACTGCTTTAGAGCTAAACCTCATGTAATCCTTGTTTTGCTGAACTCTTCTTTAAATGAGTGTGGTCACTTACAGTATCTGCTTAACCCTGTCTCAGTGCCCTGGTGACCTTTAGCAGATTGATACAGTATGTTTTGCCAGTGAGGGGATGTAATATCATGAGATGTAAGGTAAAACTATTCACTTGTCACTGAAACGGTGGCATTTTAATCTGGCAAAGAGAACCAAAGCAAAGCTTCTGGAAGCTTAACCCTTTCTGTGCCAAACTCACCTGCATAATGTCAGAATTTTTGCCAAGATGCCCACATCCACTTATATCTTTTGTCATGACAGCAGAAGAGTTTGCTAGTAATGTCACTTGTTTTCTTTATTTTGTTACATTGTAATTATCTGATGTTTGCGCATTTCTGTGTATTTGACAGGTGGTTAATGGTGCCGTGCAGACCCCCGGAGATCAGGATGCAGAGGACACGCAACTCATGGCCATTTACGCAAAAGACAGCCAGACTGAGGACAAAGTGAGCTTTTTTTAATGCTTTTGGTACTAGTCGAAATTCCACACTTCACCTTTAAAACAAGGGGCTGCTCGTACCAGTCATGCTTATCTGTGTTAAGCCCTTTTGTGTAATAGCTCAGTCATTATGACTCGGCACTTTTCACCCACAGAGGGAACAGGATTTGTGAGGTCACAACAGCAAGTAGATTTTCCTCACTGTTCGCCTCTAATACAGCAATTCTGATGCAACACGTTGAGATTCGTCTTTAGTTTGTCTCTGGTTCTGTGTTTTCCGTCAGAAATGATAATTATTTAACTGGTAGTTGAGTTGTCGTAACAAATAACATTTCTGAATAAAACTTTGAAAGACATAAACGAGACATTTATAGCCGTATTGTATCTTTGCATTGTGTTTTAAGTAGTTAAATTGTTAAAACAGGTATGTATTTTCCACTACAATATATTAAGATGTAACAGAATAACTCTTATGGTAATATATACTAGCTATTTGTAGTTTGAATTCATTTCAGGGTAATTGCAAATAGAGGAACTGATTTTCTGCTGATGACGTTTGAATTGCAAGCAGTTTTGCTGTGTATGTGTTTGAGTGTGTGCTGATACTGTTTATAGCTTACAGCTCTAACTCAACTTCTCTGTAATAGAGATTGGTTACCATAGGAACAGCCCGTAGCCTGAATCCCATGTGTCTTGTGTTTCCTTTCCCCTTCAGTGCTCCATATCAGAGACTGTGGACAGTACAGACAGCATAGACGCCAGGAGAATGGACATGATATACACCATAGAGGACACACCACCTTGGTACCTGTGTGTGTTCCTAGGTTTACAGGTACAAACACATGCACAGCCACATGTGGACATACTGGCTTGAACATTCAAGTCTAAAGTGATGTGCCTCAGATGTTTAAGATATTCATATACCAACTATGACTCAACTAAGGCGTTATATATTTAAAAATTCCAGCAGTGACCCTCGAGTTTGAAGTAGTGACCTTCATCTTTACAGCATGGACTTTTGAGATTGAAGCCGTGGCCTCCAACTTTATCCTAGACTTCAAATTGCTGACTCTAAACTTTGAGCAGGGAAAAAAACTTTTAAGCAGCGACACTCAACTTTGGAAACAGTGGCCCTCAAATTTGACTGCTATAAGCGTTAACTTGGAAGCAGTAACACTCGATTTTACAGCAATGACACTCAACTTTACAGTCGTGACAGTTATTTGTACAGCATTGAACATTGAGTATGAAGCTGTGGCCCTTACCTTTACAGCAGTCAAGACACTGGCTTGGAAACAGTAACACTCAACTTTACAGCAATGACAATTAATTTTACAAGCAGTGATGCTCATCTTTACAGCATTGACCATCAAGTCTGAAGCAGTGGCCCTTATTTTAATTGAAGTGAAATGTTGATATGGAAGCAGTAAAACTTAACTTTACACCAGTTATTATAAAGTTTGAAGCAGGGACCCTTGATTTTACAGCATTCCTAGACTTTTTAGCAGTGAAGCTAAACTTTGAACCAGTGACCCTCAACTTTGAAACAACTCTGTCCTTCTACTTTCACTGCTGTAAACGCTGGCTTGGAAACAGTAACACTCAACTTTACAGTAGTGTCACTCATCTTTACAGCATTGACATTTGAGTTTGAAACAGCGGCCCTTAACTTTCCAGCAATGAATCCTGGACCTTGGACTTTATAGCAGAGACCCTAGACTAGACTTTAAAGTATTCACCTTTAACTTTTTAAAAGTTGACCCTAGAATTTACAGCACTGACATTAAGACAGACTAGAGCAGCACGATTAATCGGTAAAAGATTGCGATTTCGATTCAAACACCCACGCAATCTCTCCTTTGAATTATCACGCAGTTCTGACTTTATAACTCGTAATTTTGACTTTATAATTCCCAATTGTGGGGTTGTATCTCGAAAAAAAAGTGAGAATTGTGAGATAGTTGCAATAACCCTTTTTTTTTTCTTTTTTTTTAAATTCAGTGGCGGAAACGGGTTTCCATAGAAAAAATGCTGAATCATCCAGTAATTAAATAATATGAGTATTTATGAGTCATTGAATCAATCATTCTAACCACTTTTTCTTTTAATATTTTTTTTTAATATAAATAAATTGGTGTATTTTATTTATATATATATATATATATATATAATGTTTTAAATACCCCCCATACATGTATATGTGTGTGTGTGTTTAATAATTCATTCAAATTAAATAAACACTTAATAAACACTTAAAATTAATAGACTGCAGCAATTTAATGTTTTGTCACATAAATTATTTTGTTCATAATTGTTGGAGAATCTCTATTTGAGTGAAAAAAAATTGTGATTCTCAAATTATCCAGAATCGTGCAGCTCTAAGACAGACTAGAGATTTGATGTTCTCCTTTGCAGAGATAACAGAGATAAAAATGTTGATCTGTTGTCTTTTTACACCATTCTTTCTCAGCACTATCTTACCTGCTTCAGTGGAACTATCGCTGTGCCCTTCCTGCTTGCTGAGGCCATGTGTGTGGGCTTTGACCAATGGGCAACCAGTCAGCTGATTGGCACCATTTTCTTTTGTGTGGGAATCACTACCCTGCTGCAGACCACGCTTGGCTGCCGGTAAGTGTGTTTTAAAGCAAGGTCTAGATCGTGAAAATGCGTGATACAGGTTTGCTTCCAGTCTGTGTGGTGGATCCCATGCAGTGCTCCACTGTCGGTGGAGTTTAATTCATTTACAAGTAAGGTCATGGGTTTACTTATACCTTATAACTTCTAACAAATGTATAGAAGTATTCAGAATATGGCGCAAACCCATCTGTTGTGTGCACTTTTATTGTGTTGTGTGGGTAGGTGGTTTTATTGATTTACTTTCAGGATGTCAGATTCAGGCTCCGTTTGCAAGTGCATTTAAGTTCAGCAAGTACTGCTTCTACTTCACTCTCCTTTTGTTCACTTCCAGAAAATATGGTAGAGAAGAGGATAACATCTAGAACATTTAGACCACAATAAAGACAGCTGTGGAGAATCTCCGCTTTCTCACTGGCTTGTCTAGTGACTGTGAGATATTTACAGCAAAACTGTAAAAACGAATGCCTGTTCACAGTGTGAGAAAGTTATTAGCGCATAATGGTATGAAGAGTTCATTTCCAAAAAACTATAAACACCACTTTAAAAGAATTGGTTTATTTGTTGTGCATTATTCATATTGTCCACTTTTAAGGCATTGCGAGAAGTTTGCGTCAATGGGCTGTGTTGGTATGTCTGGGCATGTACTTGAGGTTAATATTACACTTGAGTATAATTCTGGGAGATTATAATTTGTAAATCTAGATATTTTTCATCCTTTTTGATGATGGTCACTAAACATTTCCATTATATGTTTATGCAAAAAAAAAAGAGACTTGCATTAACATCTGTTTTTCTTCCTCTTTTTTTACCATATTGTTGTTTCAATTACATATTTGAAGGCTGATATGGACCATGAGCCTTGAGGTTTCTTTTCTATTTTTCTATTTTAATGACACTCGACACTCTTAGACAAATAAGGCTGACCACATTTTATGAAAGTGGAAAAAAAAACCGACTTGGAAAGTGGAAGAGGACATAACCGATTTCTTGTGGTGTAACAGCTGCTTTTGTTGGAATAAAATCTAACTAGTCAGTTGTTTGTGTAATAAGGAGGAACTGGGTCAGTTCAGTTTTAGCTGTGGTCATCTGTGGATCTCTGTTTGTAATTCATGTTCTTTAATCACTCAGTAATGAAGGCCTTCAGCTCTTTATACTTCTGAAACTCAGACAGTGCACTGTGTCTGGGACACTCTGTGAGAGATTTAAATCAGAGGTGGAGACCTGAAACTGAAAAACCTTAAACTACAAATTAGTTAAGTTAGTTTTAAAATCACCATATCCAGTATCACCTTATACAGATAAATAAACTGTAAAAAAACCTAAATCTGTGATCTTAGCCAGTAACTATTTTAGTATTTGTTATACAATATTGTTAAAAAAAAAATTGGGGGGGGGGGGGGATAAATTAATTTTAAATAAAAATGAAAAGAAAATTCTACAACAATGTATTAAATTAAATAAAAATGACAAGCAAATGCATTTGTTTAGAAATTAAACAAAAAAATATATCTTTTTTTTTTTTTAGTTATCAAAGAATTCTAAAATGGATCATGGTTCCACAACATGTTTTTTAAACAGTAAATCAGCCTTTTAGAATGATTACTAAAGGATCATGTGACACTGAATGGTCTAGAGCAGTGATGTTGAAGATTCTGCATTTATTTATTTATTTTTACATATAATTTGCAAACCATTAACCTTAGTCACCAATCTGGGATGTCCAGTTTCTCCATGACTCTTATGTTGCCTTACCTCTGCTTTGAATAAGGATTAAGTGCATTTGATAAAACAAATGCGTACATGTCGGTCTCTTATAAAATAACTATTGCGTGAAGGTCTTATCAACAGTCCTTGGGTCTGTTATGTCCATGCAAACATATAAAACATCATCAATCACAGCAACTCAGGAAACTCTTATTTCCTCCATAAGTTTCCACCATTAATATTTTGCTGCTGGACTGTACTTTAATGCAGTTAATGTTGTTTTATATGACTCACAAACCCCAATAGAGAAGCAAGTGTCTGTGATGTCTTACATGGCGTAGATTGTACCTGAAGAGGTCTGATCCTTCAGGCTGTTCCCGTCATAAAGACATTTAGCCGTTGCCTGTTCTGTGTCTGGCACTCAGTGTTCTTTCGTGGCCACTTTGCCACTTGTATAAGAGGGTCGTCTGATGTCTGTGAGCCCTCTGTTTTGACGTCACTTGCTCATGGCACATGCAGTCTCCAGGGAAACCTGAGTTAGTGCCTGAAAAAAAGAGGAAATGAGAAGAAGATAAGAGTGGAAAGAATCGAGCGAGTTAGACCTTTGTGCTGAATCACTGTATGAGCTTTCCTTAATGCACGTTTGTGTGCATATTTGATGATCACCCAAAACTATTTTACTATTAGTTATACTAATGGAAAACAGATATGAATGACCTAATACCTGTTACATCTACCTGAACAATTTTTCCACTGAACAGAGGATAAAGAATTGATGTTTGGTCCTTTATCTTTAACACACAAACATTTTAAATATAATCAAGTGTTCTTAAGCAGTAATCAATTTCAAAATCAATGGTCTTTTTTATAATTATTATTTATAATTATAATTCCTGTAGCTCTAGTCTTTACTAACACACTTAAGAGCCCACATCACTTATTAAATGAGTAGTGTGTGTGTGGAGACATCTAGTGGTTACAGCAGAAGTGCCCAAACTTTTTAATATGAAGGGTTAAAATTAGTTGATTGAGGGGTTTACACCAAACATAAATGTTGCATTATATCCAACTATATAACTGTATAATAAAATATAATAAATAACATTAAAAAATTGTATTTATTTATTATTTAATTTACTTTTTTTATTTATAAAATGTTAAATAAATACCACTGATGTTCAGTTTATTTCTAATTTATAGCTCTGTTTTATTAAATTAATAAATTTCTGTCCTTTGTTATATTTTGTGGAAAGGTGAGCAGATCAAAGGTCAAATCTTAAAATAAGTTACATTTAGTAACATGATTTTAATTAAAAATAACTACAAATAAATTATTCTTCAATGGCTCAGTGTGGTTTAGACCTCCTATTGCTGACTCTTTTCTCTTCAGTCACACACAAATGTTTCCAAGCAGCAAGAGTGTTGTGGGTGTGTTTGTACAAACAGTTCTTGGAAATTAATGTTTTTGTGTCTGTTTTGCCTCTAGGCTCCCATTGTTCCAGGCAAGTGCTTTTGCTTTTCTCGCACCTGCAAGAGCCATCCTTTCACTGGATAAATGGAAATGTAACGCAACAGGTACATGTCTCACACAAACGCTCATGTACCCTCTCAGTCATGCTTAAAATCGCTAACCTGATTGTCTTGTTTCTCTGCAGCTTTTCCTTTATTAAATGCCACAGAGCTGCCACACACAGAAGACATCTGGTACCCCAGGATACGAGAGGTGTGTTAAAACAAAGGATGAAAGAGATGAGATCAGACAAATTTAATGAGGAACATTTCATGTAAAATTGATAAAGGAAGTGATGGTGTGAAACTAATGAAATAAAATGAGGTGACAAGTTAAGGTAGATTAATTATAACAGGTTTGGCTCATGGAACTGTGTGAGCCTAAATTAGATCACAGAAAGGGCTCTGAATTGTCATTAAAAACAACATCTATAGAACCACGAACACTGCAAACATGAATAAAAAGGGCTAGTTAACAAATCATCTTTACATTTAATGTTGTAATGTATTAATTACTTTTTTGTATAATTTTTTTATAGCTAATTCAAATCTAAAATATATTAGATAATTTAAATGTTAATTAAGATTTACATAACTTTTTGCATATCTTTTAATTTGTTCAGAGTGAATATACTGTAAAGTTTAGCGAAAACCAGATACAACAAGAGGAAAGAAGGAATGAACTAATGAGAGAAAGAAAGACAACAAATAAAAGAGAAAGAAGGAAAAAACAAACAAATGAAATAAAGAATGAATGAACAAACGTGAAAGAAGGAACAAAATGAATGAAAGAGAAATAATGAACAAAAGAAGAAAAGAACTAACGGAAGAGAAAGAAGGAAAGAATGAACAAAACAAATAAAGAACGAAGGGAAGAACTAATAAAGGAGAAATAAAGAAAATTAATCAGACAGAACGAAGGAAGGAATGAATGAAAAAGGAAAGAATGAACTACAGCAAAAGAAGGAAAGAACAAATAAAAGAGAGGGAAGGAAAGGAAATAATTAAAGAGAAATAAAGAGAATGAATGAACAAAAGAGAAAAAAAAGAAACCGAAAGAAGGATAGAACTAATGAAAGCAAAAGAAGGAACAAAATCAAATCAAGGAAAGAGAGAAATAAAGAGAGAGAACGACTGGAACAGAAAGAAATAAGGAACGAACAAACGCAAGTACGAACCAGAAGGAAAGATAAAGAGAGAACAAATGAAAGAACGGAAGAAAAATGCTATAACACTATGTAGTATATACAATATGATATGTACACAATATTGTTTGTGTAACTGCTTAAACACTGAACAAATAATGTACAGATTTAAGCAATAATAACTATAGATGAGAATTCAGAAAAACCTCTCAGGTTTCATTAAAAATATCTGCATTTGTGTTTTGAAGATTAGCCAAAGTCTTATAAATCAGTCAGTCAATAAATGATATATTTCCATTTTTTGATGAACTATCCCTTCATCTGTCTTTTAAGAGACTTTTTCCTTAACTGATTTGATATCGATTTTGGTGTGGCAGACGAAGACAAAGCAACTCGAGCCAAATTAGATTAAATGGAGCATTACGCTGTCTGGAGGCCCTTGTCAATGACACTTTACAGCCTTTGATCACTTTTAACCTTTAACTGCTTTTTCCACAGATCTGGGTTTTTTGTTTTGTTTTGTTTTAATCACAACATCTTTCTACCTTTTTCTTTGTCTCTGTAGATCCAGGGGGCTATAATAGTCTCGTCTCTAATAGAGGTGGTCATAGGGGCCTTGGGTTTGCCAGGTGTCCTGTTGAAGTACATCGGCCCGCTCACCATCACCCCTACTGTTACTCTCATTGGGCTCTCGGGCTTCCAGGCGGCTGGAGAGAGGGCGGGCAAACATTGGGGCATCGCTATGCTGTGAGCACAGTTCACACACACGTTTGTGTATATAACCGATCTGTAGCTCTGTGGACCCAAAGAGTAAACTCTCCCTTCTTTTAAACAGAACTATTTTCCTGGTGCTGCTGTTCTCTCAGTATGCACGTAACATCCAGTTGCCGCTACCCATCTACAAATCCAAAAAAGGCTGGACATCTTACCGCCTGCAGCTATTCAAGATGTTCCCAGTGAGTTTTCAAAATGTATCCAACATACATAAAAGTAGTATAAGCAAGTACATCTTGTATGTCTATTTTAGACTGGTTCTGGTAGGGAGCGCTGCAGAGTAGCCCAGTACCTGAGTTCCAATACCATTGTTCTTCCGCTAGGTGCATGTATTTCTGTTTATTAACCTCTAGGGTGCAAAAAGTTATGGACTGCAGCTTTAAGTATAGTATAAATTTAGTATATAAGCATGTATGCTGTTCCATTCAAACATATATTTACTTATTTACTTGGTGCTTGGTTGTTTTATTGTCAAACTTAAAAAAATTGTATAAATAGAACACATTAGTTGCATATGAGACTAGATGAGCATATTTATTATTATTTAATTATTTATTTTTTCAAATATTATTATTTTATTTTTTTTACTTTTTTGCCATTGTCGTGATTTAAAAAATAAAAAATAAATAAAAAGTCCATTTTGATTTCATGCAGACATTATTATATATATTAAATATTGACTATATGTATTTATATTCACATAGCTATTTTTTATTGTGATGAACAATTAATCCGTGCAAGTAAATCCACAGAAAAAAATAGTTTGCCTTCATAGTCTTTAATCCAAATATGATTTTTTTTTTCCCCCATATTCCCTTACAATACAGAAGTAAAATCGGTCACAAACCTCACAAAAAACAAACAAACAGAACCTCATAGCAGCTAAAATCAGAATATGGTCATTTCTGATTTGGTTTTGTTAGTTTTTTTACATTCATGTGATAATTTGGGATTAGTTTCGAATTGTAAATGTTGCTTTTTAAATCTATCAGCAGGTAAAGTCGTTGGACATGTGTTGTTCCGTATCTCAATAATCAGCGTGTCGCGTTTTTAATTTCCAAAATGATCCGCATTCTCATAAAGGAATTATCGTAATCGTTAGCAGTCTGGTGTCTCTCGCTCCCAGCAGCGTGAGCTGGCATTTTCAGAGTTTTGGCACAGCTCGTAATCTGCCGTTAGCTCAGATGACAGCAGTAATTACCGTGCTGTTTCAGAGAAGAGTGCCTGTGTTTTTAAATGGAAGCACAGCAGACAATGACATGGCAATGAAAATGAGTGTAGGAGGCAGATAGAGGCAAGCCAAAATACACAGATTGATCCTTGATGATGAATCATAAGGGAGTTTCAGCTTGGAGGATTGTTTGAAGGCTAGTGAAAGAGATTGGATAACACGTCTGGCTTTGTGTTCAACAGTCTTGAGTTACTCATCAGAATTTAGCATGGGAATAGTTTCTTAGTAACTGGGTTTATCTCTTTCTGTCTCTCTGTAGATCATCATGGCCATCCTTGTGTCGTGGTTTCTGTGTTTCATCTTCACGGTGACTGACGTGTTTCCTCCTGAGAAGGACAAATATGGGTTCTACGCCCGAACAGACGCCCGACAGGGCATCCTTGCAGTCGCTCCCTGGTTTAAGATCCCCTACCCCTGTGAGTGTTGGTTTTGAAGTGTTACATGTGTGTGCGTCTTTTGCTTTTTTCCAAAAACTAGTGAACTGCTCATGTTTCTTTTTCACTCTTGTGAAAAACTTTAGCATACTTTTAAAAGGGTACTTATTATGATTATAATATAGCTTCAAGTGTGAACCAAATATAACACTATAATATTACACCTATTAGTTACTTATTAGTATGCATATTACTAAAATATTTGCTTTTTATTATATTACAATTTTTCTCGATTGGTTTGGCTCATTTCTTGAAACCGAGATGACATTCTTAAAACCATAAGGTCATTTGGCCAAACAG
>JAUCMS010000145.1:14311918-14322371 GCA_032357445.1 Enteromius radiatus | reverse complement strand
ATTGCAAGGTGGTTTGGAGATTTGTCCATGTTATTTTGAGAATGTCATCTCGGTTTCAAGAAATGAGCCAAACCAATCGAGAAAAACTGTAATGTCTTATTCTACAACTATTAATCGGCAGCAAATTAAGAATTTATTGAGGGAAAAGTCATAGTTAATAGTTAACAAGTGTTACTGACTTATTTGTTAATTGCTGTTAAATAAAGTATTATACAGTAGTTTACGTTTCTATTAAATTTAATAAGCTTAACTTTAGTGTTTTTGACTGACCAAAGTACTCAGTAAACCTTTATGTGGTGGGAATCTGTGTATGCTTAACCTGATAAGTTTACCCCTAAAGCTTTGTGTGACTGTGTTTTAGTCCAGTGGGGGTTGCCCACAGTGACCGCAGCAGGGGTGATAGGGATGATGAGTGCTGTGGTTGCCAGTATCATAGAGTCTATTGGAGACTATTACGCCTGTGCCCGTCTCTCCTGTGCCCCGCCTCCACCTATACATGCCATTAACAGGTACAACTCAAGAACACAATTGCACATTTTAAAACCGATAAGATGTCTTGCATGTGTCTTTATGCGCTAATGGAATCTCTTTTTCTCAGAGGGATCTTCATGGAGGGTGTGTCTTGTGTTCTCGATGGCGTCTTTGGGACAGGAAATGGCTCTACATCTTCTAGCCCAAATATCGGCGTGCTGGGCATCACTAAAGTAGGTTCTTTTTTCCATTCAGCCCCTTTGATGTTTCTTTTTTATAGTCGCTTACACTGAAAAAGGCCATATTGACTCATAAACCGGTTTTACAGTTCTTGGCTTTTTAAAAGGAGCTGGCTGTTAAAAGCACATGCAGAGAGCAGTCCATGTGGCACGTACAGTAACAGCATGTGTTAGACTGGCCTTCACTGACTGCAGTGGATCATTAGCACCCTAAAGACCTTCAACACTGAAGACTTTTCTTGTGAGCATCATTAAAATAAGCTCTGGCTGGAACTGTACTCCCAAAGGGCTGTTCCCACAGGAACTGTTTATTTATTATATATGCAACTGCTATTCATGAGGCTGCTACTTTGATTTGAATACTTTACACTTTTACAGTAACATAGTTGCAATTTATCCTGATACATATACTGCTGCAATTTTAGGGGAAAAACTAAATATTACATTTACTTCAAATGTTTTTAGCTCAGTAAGATTTCTGCTTCTCTGTAATACATTAATACTTCAGTTCTGCAAGGAAACGTTCAATTTAATCAGACATGACAAAGACATTTATAATTTTAGAAGGTTCAAAAGAACATTATTTACTTGAAATAGAAATGTTTTCTATATATATATCAAAGAATCCTGAAAAGATATCACTGTTTGCCTGAAAATATTAGGCAGCACAATTGTTCATACTAATAAGAAAGGTTTCTTGAAATTAGAATGATTACAAATATATTTGAATAAAAAGAGCTGTTTTAAATGATGATAATTTCATAACTTTCTATCAAATAAATGCAGCCTTCCTGAGCATAATAGACTTCAAAAGCTTATTAACCAAACACTTTCAAGTCATAGTGTACATTTCATTTTATTTCAGTTGTTGCTGTATATTTCAGTGTAATTTAGTAAACTACACAGAAAATATTTAAGACCTTATTTTATTGAGAATATTTAACCATTGCTTAATTCATTAACATTCGTTGCTTCCATTGTTTTTTTTCTAGTAATTGGCTTTATTCAGCCAGCCGTCATTTTGATTCGAAAACTAGGCTGTGAGGGTAAATGGGAGTTTGCAACAATAAGACATGGCTGGGTGGACTACAAACCTGTCGTGTCTTCCTCCTCTTAAGCTCCGCTCTGTCAAATGCTCATTCACTCCTCATTAATTTCATACATTTTTTTCTTGATTTTATTTGTCTTGATGACTCGAGAGCCGGTGCAAACTGCCATGCTGTCATGATGGGGAATCCTAGCTTAAGAATAAACATTTGAATGCATATTGAAAATAAAATAAAATAAGAACAATTTAATACAAACAAATGTCTCATGAAAAATATCAATTAGAGTTTCAAACACATTTAAGCCTACTTTTATTGCTGTTTTTTTAATGTATTTTCATATTAACTTCACCAATATAGCATGATTGTTATTTTTAGTTCCTGCTCATGAGACTGCAGAAAGCCACCCTGTTTGTTTTCTTTAGCCTTTAAAAAAAAAAAAAAGCATTTGTTGATATTGTGAGTGCACACAAATAAACCTATTTGGAGTTCCCAATGATATAAATTTAAGAAGTTCTTTTCTTAGTCACTGTGTGACTGTGGTACAGTATGTCTTTTATGTTATGTTGTAAAGACATTCACGTTCTTGCCAAAGTTCGTTTTTCATTTCAGTCATTTTTTTCTTCCGTGTGAGCTTGCAAGGATGAAAGAATAAAAAATTCAGAATTTGTGAAATCTGTTCTCGCTTTTTTATGGTTAAACGATCAACATTCAGGTACACAACAATACACCGTAGCGAAAGCTGCTAGTCTGCTACTAGCCTGCTATCCCTCACAGCCTCGTTTTCTATTTAAAATTGCGGCGGGGTGATTAAGGCATATAGTTCATAAAATATACATGAAGAGAATCATTTAATAAACAGCACTAATGCAGTGGTGTTCTCTGATTGGTCTGTTTCTTCTCTCTGTATAGGTGGGCAGTAGGCGGGTTATTCAGTATGGTGCGGCACTGATGCTACTGCTAGGAATGGTGGGTAAATTCAGCGCTCTCTTCGCATCATTACCGGACCCTGTTCTGGGGGCGCTGTTCTGCACTCTCTTCGGCATGATCACCGCTGTTGGCCTTTCCAACCTGCAATTTGTGGATCTCAACTCGTCCCGCAATCTGTTTGTCCTTGGCTTCTCCATCTTCTTTGGCCTGGTCCTGCCCAGCTACCTCAAAGGAAACCCCTTAGTCACTGGTAGATACACAAACTTTTGTTTGGGGAATGATGAATGAGAGACCAGTGTGGAACCATAATGTTTTTTTTTTTTTATCTGTTGCAGGTATAGTGCAGATAGATCAGGTGCTGAACGTTCTGCTTACGACTGCCATGTTTGTAGGAGGCTCAGTGGCGTTTGTGCTGGATAATACTATTCCTGGTAGGTGCTATTTATTTGAAATCCAGTTAAACCTATGCTGAAAATTCATGTCACTTTGTAGCTCTCTTCCTTTAAAATAAACAAACTAGTAAATTTACATTTAAGTAACAAAATTGTGGTGAATGCAATTATAACATAGGAATAACAGAGGCCTTTTTTTTTCAATCAGCATTTGATGTTGACCTTAAGAATCTATAGTACTATATAAATTATAGGGATGCATAGTTTGGCAAAAAATGGTTATCTTAATATGACTATGCTTCTAATGCTACTAATTAAATCTGAAGTAAACTGTTAATCTTTTATGTTGGCAGTAAACCGCAGGAAGCTCTTAAAACATCTGTTGACTACCACTGGTTTATTAGTGCTTCTCATTACAACTGTGGGAAGATGGGTGGCATGTGTTGCTTTTTTTTTTTTTAAATGCATGTTAAAAGTGACCTAAGCAGATGCAGAGCACGCATTTATAGTAAACTAAGCCTCTCCGCCCCAGCTTATAAGCTGCTCACATGTACAGTAAATAAACACAATATACATATACTGCACAAAATGTCATTAAATCCAAGCCTTTGCGATTTTAGAATGGCACTAAGCCATATCTTAATGTCAGTTTATTTTCAATTAATTGCAAAATTAATAAAAAAAATATATATAAAACATTATAAACTTTTGTTGATCATGTTTTATTAAATTTTTAGTGCATTCCCTGCTTTCCTCTCATTAAGTCTTTCTATCCCAGGCACCCCGGAGGAAAGGGGCATCTGTAAGATGAATCGTGGAAACAGTGCATCTAAACGGGACAGAATGGAGTCTTACGACCTTCCGTTTGGTATGGACTTCCTGCGGCGCCATCGCATTTTCCAGTACCTCCCAATCAGCCCCACTTTCGCTGGCTACCAATGGAGCATCCTCACACATGGCTGCCATAACAGAAGAAAGGACGACATGCCGACAAAGCCAGAGCTTGGAGAAAGTGGAGTATAGTGTTTAGCACCAGTATGTTTTCAATTGGTAGTCTCACCGCTCCATTCCACCCAGACAGTGACGTCCGCAGTCCAGTCCTTTAACGAAAAGCCAGCTGTAAACTCTTTTCATCCTTCAATCCTTTTAAAACTATGTATCCTTTTCGATGGAGTTTGTCATCAACACTAAAGTTGGTTTCTAGCTGTCAATATGGCTTTTTTAAAACTTTGACAGTGCAGCAGTTCTGGAGCTAATCCGAAGGTGTCTCCATGACAACAGCGAGTAGATGCAATGCAGCTTGTACCCGTTCATCGCTCTCTGTGAGGAAACGGAGACTGATAGATGGAAAAATCACTTTGCGAATTTCCTATATCAGTGTTCCTTTTTTTTTTTTTACCTGCACTGCTCCATCTGCATCAATGTGTAGATAATTGGATGTGTTTGAATTTAAATGACATACTAATGAGTGCCTATGTGCACACGGCAGTCACTATCGCACATCTACACATTCCCAACAAACATTCAATCTCGCTTTATGCATGGCGCAGTTCCGGATCCCGTCAAAGCCGGAGGATCGTTAAAGGTTTACTTAGTGATGCAAGGTTATTGCGCTTTATGTTTGAATTGCACTGCTTGAATTAACGCACAAAATGTAGTTTGTTTGTTCCTAATTTAACTTCCAGAGTCCGAGTCTTGCTTCCAAATCCGTATGTGCTTAAATTGAAATAAAAAAATGAAAGTCCCAATGCCTTTAAATGTAAGGAAAATGATACAGATTTACATTTTGGTCATTAGTTAGCTGCTATTTTAATTGATAGCTCATATCGAAAGAAGCGTTTCTTATTTAAATTGTAGCGTGGTTTGGAGGCGGATAGCTATGCAGTACGTAAAATGATAAGAGAAACGAATGTATATCAGTCTGCAAAAGAAGGAAAACTGGAAGGGAAAACTTGAGAATGGTTGTACTCAGGCAGTCCCATCAAAAAAGACATGGGGAAACATTTTTCTTTTGGTCAGAATCTGTTGAGACCTCCTTTGGGCGCCACATTTTTAGGTATGTCTGTTGTTTGATGTACAGTAGGTGACACTTCCTCACTGCTGTTGAAAGTGAATGTGGCAAATAATGTAGGAGTTATTTTATTCAATTTTTTGGACACGGGCGGCATTTAGTGGGCATTTATTTGACAGGCTCTCCAAATCCTATTATACTGCATTATCACAATCAATTACTAATCATTAGTATTTAGTTAGAACTATAAATTTCTCATTTCTGGTTTACAGACATTATTATAGTCTTTACAGCAACAAAGCATTTTTAAATGTACACTATCAGTTTGTTTTGCAGCATTGAAACCAATTTCGGACCATTGGAGGCTTCGTTGGTCTTTCTGATTCAGTAGTGTGCAGTCGTGCTTTCACGCACTCCATTCGATGTTCGTATCTTTATTCGAAGCTCGTACTACAGTATGTCCACTTTAGATTCAGAGATTCTTTTGTTGACTTGTAATTTATTTATTTAAATGTACTATGTCCTATCTTTGTGCGAATCCTTTGCTGCCTGTAAGCAGGGAATGGGAGATGCAGTTCTGCACTCTAAGGTTTGACTCGATATGCTGTCAGCATGGTGCAAAGAGAAAATGCCGTTTTCTATTATCACAGTCTTGATATTTACAACATAACTGGTGCTTCCTCTGTGAGTCATTCCAACTAACACATTTGAGATGTTCTCTTTCTCTTTCTAGCTGACCTGTAGTACAGCCTGATGGTGGTTTCTTTTATTTTTTTGTATATGTTTTTAACAAAAAACCCTAATTATGCAAGGACCATTTCACTCGGTAACAAAACGTTACAACTGTTACTTTGTTTTCAGCCTTATTTACACATTTGTGTGCATTATAACAGGAAAGAACACATGGATTGTGTTTGAAAATGTTGAAGCGACAGTATTTGGGACCTAAAAGCCAGATCTGAGTGCTGTATACAAGGCAATACTAATGTACTGTTTAGTGAACACTTGGAACAGAGTGCCGCAGTAATCGAGTAAACTTGTGTTGTAAAGAAATCATTACTATAGCACTTTTTGTTCCTAAAATGATGATATTATAAAACATTCAGAAGTGTGATATTAAGGTTGTCTGTGAATCCAAAGTAAATGCATCTGAGAAAGTGTGGGAAGTTTGCCTCTGAATCCCATCCCGTTCACACCGATAGTGCTTGCAGTGGTGTCAGTCCTCATCTCCTAAAACCTTTTTTCCTTTTAATACTTTAATAGTTTATTAAAATCTTAATATGACATCTTATGAAGACCTTTCACATCCTGTGGTGTTTGTTGTCAAACATTTCATTCGTATATCGCAGTGACATGATTTGTCAAAATATATAGCAAATGGTGATTTCTCTAAAGGTTCTTTTAATATTTCTTTAATTCACATTATTATTAACGCTTAATCGATGCTGAATATGAGAACATTTTGGAAACACGCAGTACTGTTGTGTTTCAGCTGAGATGTGATGGGTCTTAATAACATGGTGGCATGTGATTCAAAGAAAAACAACCCTTCAGTTATTTTGAAGGGAGTATATCTGAAGAATATACTTGCTTTCTCTGAATTGTAATGTTTTAATGTTTTGTTTTTTGTACATCATTTGACAAAAAGATGTTGAAAGAAATGCTTATCTTAAATCGTCATGCTGCAAAGCGCACCAATTTGTTACATTTTTATTTAAGAGTTAAACAGATTCTCTCTTTTTTTTTTTTTATCTGTAGTTTGAGTATATTTGTTAACTTGGATGTTTTCATATTGTATTTTTCTAACATTACTTCCTGTTCATGTTAAATGTAGTATAAATTTAGAAAAGTGCAATGCATTGAGACTATTATAAATATATGAATATATATATATATATATATATCGAGTGCAGAATGTGCTATATTCTTTGACCAGCCATTGCAGCTCCTGTTAGTAGAAACAGCAGAAATTGTTTTATTCTGTGTTCCTAAAGACATTTAATAAGATGTTTCTGAGCAAATCATTATGTGTGTTGTCTCTTTATATGTGTGTTTGTGAGTGCATGAAGGTACCCCACAACAAAACAGTATATATTAGGGGGGAAAAAAAACATTTTATAAATTATTATAATGATCATTCAGACAAATCAGTTTTCTATTTGTGCATCCTTGACTGTTTTCAGATCAGATGCAATGCAGTTACGTGCATATGGAAAATAATTATGGCATTACTATGTTAAACGACAATAAAATGTTGGTCTCCTTTCAGTCTGCTCTGGTAAACTCATTAGATATATCAGGTTACACTACCAGTTCTGCCCCATCAAGTGTGTGTGTGTGTGTGTTGACCATAACCGTCTGAGTTAACATGATTAAGCACGCACAACTCAGTCAGAATCAATTAATATGGTGTCTCAAAGAGAAGAAAGTGAAGAGATGTTTATTCAGTAAATTATACAATATATATATAATAGACCTACAAGTGTCTCACGGTAAAGATGTCTACAAGATAAATAATTTCTAACAAAATGTTTCATTTTCTACTTTGTACTAGTTGATGTAGAACTTTCAGATCCTGAGCTCTCTAAACTCTTTTGCTGCTTTTACTGTATGAACCCTCTGTGGTCCCAACAGATGGGTAGATCATAGCTGGTAGCAGATTACAAGAGATTAAAATGATATAAGTCTTCCCCAGCTCAGATTTGCTCATTTTCTGACCCGTGATGACCCATGGTGATCTAATCCTCACCCTCGGTGTCACTTACCTCAATTTTCCACAGGGTGAGCAAAAGTGTTCTTACACACTGAACTGCCGATATGCAATTTGATTTAATGTACAATTTTTGTAGTTGTTAGAATTTTAAAACATGAATACCCATTTGAAGGTGAAAAGCATCTGCAAAATGACTAAATGTAAATCAATCTTATTCAAAATATGTTGTTTGTCCACAAGTTGGTTCAACTTTAGAATAAGGTTTCATTTGTTAACATTACTAATTAGTCACATGAATTGACAGTTAACACCTTTTAAAGCATCTATTAATATTATCTTAACGTTTACCAATACATTTTTAAGATCATATGTTATGCGCTGTGAACATTGGTCACATTGGCCACTAGTCAGTAAAATGCTCATTGGTTAAAAAAAAAGACATGTTAACTGCAAAAGAACTAAGAATTAATGTCAAGAATTGGGTGAGAAACCATCAGGAACCATTAAGTCTCCAACAACATTATTTTCCAGAACTGAACCTTCCTGGAGTCTCCACAAGTTCTGTGTGTCAGGTTCTCAGAGACTTAGCTTGAGTACAAAGTCCTAAAAAATGACCCTCACTTATTAGGAATAGCATGCTGAAATATTGCAAAATCCATTAAGACTGATTTCTCATAGGCTTTATGGATGGATAAGTTGTGAGTGACTCTTGAAGGAACAACATCATAACCACTGTTCGAAGAATTGATCTATCTGGCAGTAGGTTTTCTGCAAGACAGACATTTTAGGAGTTGGACAAAAAAAAAAAAAGCTCTGCAAACTTCCTGCTTGTTTCTGGAAGATCAATTCTTCAAATAGTGGTTCAAGAGGATATGATGCCGTTCTTTCAAGAATCACTCACAACTTATCCATCCATAAAGAAAGGATTTCACAACACTTCAGCATGTTATTCTTATTAATAATTATCTAATAATTTGGCACACCTGAATATATGGAGTTTTTGACTTTCAGCCTTCATGGACAATTACATGACTTATGATTAAATACAAAATCAGTAGTAGTTATTAAGACTGATGTGGTTTGGGACTGGTAAAATGTTCTTGTAAAAAAAAAATGACCAGAATTTTAACTTAATAATAAATCGGAACGCGGTGTAGAAAAAAAAATAGATTTAATGCAGTTCTGCGGTTCTTAATTTCCTTTTATTAACTAATTTGGCATTTTCTTTTACCATTACCAACTGATGCTTGCTACTACAGTATTTGTTGTTTTTTTTAGAAACATCACTAGCATTTATAATAAAACTATATTTAGTAGGCCTAGCTAAATGTAATAAAAGAATTGAGACTCGAATCGAATCGGTACTGAATGGATACCCAAACCTGGTAAGGTTTTTACTACATTGCCATCATTTTTATTTATTGTTTTGTTTACAGAAGCCATATAAAAGTGGTCAGATATAATCTAAACAATAGTTCACAGCCTTTTTTGTACATTCCAGTCCAAAATATTACCGATGTGTATTAAACGGGAAAAAAACAGTGCTTTCATTCACTGTGTCCCTATACTTCGGCGGGCTATTGTTTTGGGGATTCCCCGCTGAACGCATATGTTGTCCAGCGCGAAAGGAGCAGCGCGAACAAAGGGGCGTCCGCGCGCGCGCTGATTGGCTGCTGCGTTATCTGAGGTCTGTAACAGCAGATGGGGTATTCCTCCTCCTCAAACGCCCCCCTCAAACTGCGATTGTTCCCTATGCGAGCGCAGAAGCTCGGTTCGAGTTGGAGTGAGCGAGTAAAGGATTGGATCGGTTCGTAGCATCGCTGATGGTAGATTTTGTTCGGTTTGATGTCATCTGGAGACGTAAAAGCACAGATAAGATTCCGAAGCCTTCAGGATCTGATCTGATCATCGTGACATCGGGCATCTGGAGAGCAGAGATCCACGAGAGAAGGGTGGGTGTTTGTGTGCGTGTTGTTGTTTGTTACTCACGACTTGTTCAGACTTGGATGCTCATGCTGGCATGTGTTTGCAACTTTGTATCATAACGTGTAATATGACCAGTTGTGTATTGAAATTCATTTAGAATGTCTATTGGAAATGTAATGCAATATTCAGGCTTCAGATTACAATAACATCTGTGGACTCTTGTCAGGAGAATAATATGCCACAGTGTTTAACATGCAGAGTTGTTTATGTTCCCAGTGAGATATATCTGTGTCAGCAATGGGAAAGTATAACTATGGGCTCAAATCACTGGTTTGGCATTATATTTAGACAGATTATATAACCAGTCCGGTTTATCTAGTTCGAGCAAAAATGTAAATTCAGTTACTGTTTATGCACATGTTGTTGCAAAACAGTACCCTATGACTTACACTCTTCTGTGGAACACCAAAGGAGAAGTTCATAGTCTTATTACCATACTTTTGTTCATCCCAGACGCTATTAAATAGATAAGTAAAGACGTGTCACAAAAGTTTACACACTTCCTTTAAGCAGAACAACTACATTTACCATTTACTGAGTGGTAAATTAACATAATGATTTCTGAAGGGTCATGTGACACTAAAGAGTAATAATGGCTGCTGAAAATCCTAAGGAATAAATCACACTTTATATATATATATATATATATATATATATATATATAA
>JAUCMS010000145.1:14286273-14298992 GCA_032357445.1 Enteromius radiatus | reverse complement strand
TTTTTTTTTTTTTTTTTTTTTTTTTTTTTTTTTTAAATACATTTTTAGAGAGAGAGATTTTTTTAAATGTAACAAATGAACATATAACCAATATATATAGCAGATATATATATTTGTACCAGCACAATAAATGTTTTGTTTATAAATGTGTGCATTGTGTATATTTATTATATACTATATATATATAAGAAAAATGTTATGTTTATATATTTAATGTTTATACATGGTATAATTTACATATACATAAATAAATATAAGTAAATATTTTCAAAATATATACTATATGTGTCTTTATATATATATATATACACACATAATCAATATACACAGTACACATGCATATACTTATATACTGTATATACAAATTTATTTTAGATGTGATTAATCGTTTGACAGAAGTAATATGTGTGTGTATACATATATATATGTATATATATATATATATATATTATTTTGCCAAAACTTCCTACCTCATTTAAATTTCAATGGCGAAAATCTGTGATTATAAAAGTGTCATTGCTGCTCATTATGTCTCATGAATGCACAAGTCTGCTGCCAGGTCTTTTGAGCCTAAATGCCATGTGACTGCTGACTCCAGCGCCACTGAAAATGATGTCATGACAATGTTAATTGGCTAATGGCACAAGAAGACGCACAGTCACAAGCCCTTTACTAGAGACTATCCTAAGCTGTGACGTCTAATGCAGCAGGCAGGGAAAGTCACCAGTTTCGCTTGGAGACCTCCAAAACAATGATGCGTTATAAGTGACAGTCAGAATCGTTCTTTGTGATTTAATCATCCCTGCATGTCTTTCTGAACAGATACAAATATCTGCGGTGTATCATGGAGAAGCAGCTCCAATGTTTACCAGAAGGCTCCACCTGTATGTGACGAACACATTCCCCTCTTCATCAATCAGGCGACTTCCAGACAGAATTTCATCAGTCCCAAATGATTATTAACCACTAATATGCGTTGATATTAACTGACCGGTGAAGATGGATGGTACATGGATAGTTATGTATTCTTTGTATATTTTTCTCTGGTGCTGTAAGGAATCACATGCAGGTACAATAATATAAAAGCACATTCCACTAAACCAGGGAATTTCATCATCCAGGGATCACTGGAAAGAGCAATTATAAAGACAAGCACAAGTGACAAAGATAAATGCTTACAACTTTAGTATTATTTGTTTGGTTTGGGGTGACGACTGATCACTTTACATGTTGGATATTTTGAGAATATATGCGGTCTGAGCCAACCTGTTGTACCATTACAGTCTGATTACAACTGTATCAGAACGGTGAGGAGCAAAGTACAATTTAAAGGATAAAGCACAAGGGATCATAGCATCTCAATATTTGAATGTTGTTTGGGATGTTTGAGTGAGTTAGTATGACTAGTATGCATGCTTGGGCACCTGAAGAAGGAGGACAACATGGCTGTAGAGAAAGAGCTTCATATTTTTCTTTTATGTTTAGACTCTCATTTATACCTATGTCTGACCTCTGTGTTGTCATACTTATGATATTTCATCTGTCATGTGTTTATATGATACTGATTGTAAAACTGAGAATATGGTGATAATTATATTTAAATAAAATGTTATCATCAGAAAATGTCTTATTTACACCAATCAAATATGTCTGGTAATAGAGGTTGAGCATGTTTATCAGTATTAGGAAGGATACTTACTACTATTAAAGCTATATATATATATATATATATATATATATAAACACTACTGTTTGGGGTGAGTGAGACTGACATGTTTTTGAAAGAAATTAATAATTTTATTCAGCAAGGATGCATTAAATAAATCAACAGTGGTTATAACGTTAAAAGGGTTTTCTTTGAACTTTCTACTCGTCTAAGAACGTTATGATAATATCCACTATTGTCTACACCACTGTAGTATACACTAAGAATACAGTATGAACTACATCCAGTGTGCTCTACACGTAATGTGTGCTACAAATCTAGTAAAATACAAGCATAGTATGCATTACATCTAGAGTTAGCATTGAAATATAACTAGATGTACGTTTATAACAAATTGTGATTATGCACACTAAGCATGTAGTATACAGTTTAAAAGCGCATAAGCACCAATCAAAAATATTTTTGCATTTATATTCCCACTGTTTTGGATACAATCAAGCCTTTTCAAAGTTATTATATCTAGCAAAAAAAGCACATTTTTAACAACATATTTTATGATGTTGCTAAGGTATTACCTTAGCATTACATTTCTCAAAACTAGTTAGTGCTGCGTAGGTATGTTTTAACAGCTGAGTGAGTGACGGCAAATTTGAAATCTTTTCCAATCTTTTTATAATTTTCCCCTCTTTTGTAAACTCAGAAACTGACTTTTTTTTGGATTGTATTCACCACTTTTGGCACCAACTATACGTTAGCCCATCAACGTCTGCTTCTAAAAACCACGGAAACGTGAAAAGTGTCCATTGTTTTTTTTTTTACAGGCCAACATTTTTCTTTCTTTCTTTTTAGCACGCACAACCTAGCAGCAAAGAAAATCAGCGCGTGAATGTCAGATGTATCAGTCTTCCACATGATTTGTACTGCAGGTGGGTTACCTAACCAGCATCTCTGAGCTCATGGAGAGATACAATCGCCACATGACCGACCCCACAGTATGACCCCTGGGCCTAAAGACGTTCGTCAAATCCATAGACCGTCTTAATCCTGTTGATGGATTAGGTCGATGTTCTGATCCTATGCCAGTGAGACGGGCCGACGTAGGTTCATTCACTCAACCAATCAGAGAATGATCAGCAGTGTTAATGCCGCTGTGTACGTGTACTTGTGTGAGCTCTGTCTCAAACTCTCATTCATCCAAGAGCAGCAGACAAGAGAGGAGGACAACACTTGGACAGTCATCCTGAACTTTCCAAAATACATTTCATCCACATACCAATTCAATGTAAGTCAATGTATCCTCTTTTGGATGAATGGAACTTTTTAAACAATATTTTATAAGAATATGTAGCCTAAGTTTATCATTATAAATTGTATTATTATTTTATTAGTATCAATGAAGATACTGTTTTCTAAGGATCTTAATTTAATTCATGTATGCAATATGAAGATAATGGTATAAACTATTAGCATTTTACTTGCATTTCAGTGCTGTTTACATTATTTTACGTTTATCTTGGTGTGATAGTGACATTGTGGTAAAATTTGCCTCATAATTGAATGATTTGAAGAATGAGCATCATCTCTGTGTTGTTTTGAGCGAATGAGGAAGGGGTCAGAATATTCTTGAGACAGATATACCAGATTACCTTTCTAAAGCTCCCAGACTGGCGCCCTAGATTCTGAAAAGATCATCTACAGCTCAATTACAGATCATAATATATACAGAGAGCTATCCCACTTTCAAGTTCAATACAGAACTTCTAAATAACCTTCTTATTTTGTCTTGTATTCCAAATACATAAATTAATAAATACAAATTAAAAAATGTGATAGCCTATTTACAGCACACACAAACTACTTAAATTAAGACTTTTAAAAAAGGCTGCATTTATTGGATCAAAAATACATAAACTTAATATAATAACATTTGACAGTAATTGGTTTTAAAACTGTAAAGAAATATGTATATTTGAATTAAATTTTAGAATGTAACAACACATTTAAGTAATATTTTCCAACAAGGTTCCACTTAACATTAAAATAATGTTAATAAATATGAACAAATATGAACTATTTATTTCTTACTGTTAATGTACTTATTGCTAATTGTTCATTGTTGGTCCATGTTATCTCATGTCTATTAAATTTTATGAATAGATACAGGTTTTGATTTGAATCATTTATTAATAAACATTGGATATAACATTAACTAATATTAATAAATGCTTTAGAAATAAACGCAGACTTTGTGAGCAAAGAGACTTTCAGATTTACAGTATATGTATCTCACACACACACACACACACACACACACATACATACAATACCGGTCCAAAATTTTGAGGATACATATATAAATACTGATGATGATGTCGTGCTGACAATATTTAGTCACTGCATGGGCACTTTGGTATTTTTATGATCTCTGTAATTTTTTTATTTGTGTTTTTTATTTCTCAAAAAGGACATTTTGTGCAGGCTTTAGCTCTTTTTTACTATTAAAAAAAAGGTTAAATACAAACATACTTAAAAGATCTGTTTTGGACATATCTTTAATATTTTTTTCCCTTGTTTTAAAAACAGAATTGTCTCTCAAATATATTAAACTTATGCATAAAATTAGCCAGTAACCAACAGGATTCTAAAAGAATTTTAGAAGAGATTTTTTCTCACAGGATTAGATGCGTTACTTTTTCAGATTTGACCCTATAGACAGTACAAGACCTCTCTAATTTCCCTTTCTTGACATTATATCCTTCCTCCTGACGCTGTGCCCTCTGCGTCCACTAATCAGACAGATCTCATTGGGAGCGATGAGTCAAAGACTGATTGGTTTTTTGAACTATGTTTAGCTCATTGCTTTCACAGAGTTTGCTTACCAGACGTGGATTCAGTCAACAAGTTGTTGTTTGTGTTTTCACAGCATCTTCCAGCATGTTCTCCCAATATAAACTCTTTTCGTTGATGAACTGCCTGTTACTCCTGACGGTGATGTTTCCAGCGGTCCAGTCTCGTCGGGGTGGGGGCTTCGGGCGCGGAGGAGGCCGAGGTGGAGGATGGGGCGGCAGCAGCTCCGGTCGTGCTGGCTGGGGAGGCGGCGGTGGACATTACCGGGCCCCTCCAGCCCACACCGGAAGCTCCTCGGGACACAGCACCGGGAGGGTAGCAGGGGCGGCCGCCGCCGGAGCTCTAGGGGGAATGATGGTCGGACACGGCTTGAGCTCCTTGGCCCGACCTGGATATGGGTATGGGTACGGAGGCTATGGAGGATACGGAGGCTACGGTGCGGGGTATGGACATGGCCACGGGTACGGCCACGGCCACGGTCATGGACACGGGCATGGACACGAAGGACATGGTGGTGAGCATACAGGAGATCATGTTCACAATGAAACAGATGTGGATTATTACACAGATGCTGCCAGTTCTGGACCCATTTATAGCTGCGTGACAGTTTTTGGACTGGTGATGTCATTCTCACTTGGGTACTTTCTGTCATAAGGGCCACTTGCGGGTCACTTGGCATGGGTCAATCTTGGGCACCTTCTGACATCTATCACTTCTTTCAATCCAAAACTAATCCAACAAAATAAAAATATGGAACATGGACTAAATGCAATTAAACAGCACTCTCTGCCCAAGTTTTGTATTAAATGTATTTGTCTCTGAAGCGAGAGTTATGATGAGCAGAAGTCAGAAGCCTGTACATTTTTTTTTTCCAGACTGATGATTTTTATAAATGTAGTTTTTTCATGATTTAGTTGATCTGAATAATGGAATTTTGTATTACTTAAAATATATGATGAATTACAGGTAGTTTATTATCTAAAGAGATTTGCAGAGCATTGTGTATATATATTTTCCCTTCATACTTATGCAAACGTGCATTGATTGTTCTCTACTGAGCCGTTCAACCTTCTCAATGATTTAATCTGTTTGTTCCTGCCATTTACGTCAGCGAGCATTCAAAATAAAACAAGGCTTACGGTAAAATCACATTAAACTATAATAAGCTTGATGAAGTGTGTTGAGTGAAGAGCAAATCTTGTTAAAGGGCTCGGGCGCTCTCTACCTCACTTCCCCGAACTCTTTAACAAGCAGCTGATTGTCTTAAACTAATAAGACTCCATTGCTTTCGCTTGTACACCTTCCTAGATTTGTTTATCAGTGTGTATGTTTATTTTTGTACTGCTAATATAAAATAAATACACTTCATAAAATACTTGATGTTTTGTCATTTTTCATTCCATGTGAGTGATACGGGTGAATGGGAATTGATTTAGTCTGGAATGGGAGAAATTGTGACGATTGTTACTTTGACCCTAACATTACACTTCATTTTCAGATTTGGACATAATAATCACATGCAAAATAACCTTAACAAAGAGCACTTAATAATCACATAATTTCGTATTTAGAAGTAAGCAGGAGGGTTTTTTTTTCCCCTAATATATTACTGTAGCTCCATCTTTTTCATCTTAAATAATGAATAACACATCTTTGAAGTCATAAACTGAAGTGACGTCTTTGAGACCTTTGATTTCTGCAGGAGTTTAATAAGGAGCAGCAGGATTGTTCACATTAGCCTGTAGATATGTGAATGAAAGGGGAAGGAGAGTTGAAGGATTCCAGTACTACTGCAGTGCTCATGAATAAATATGAGTAGATATGAATATGCATTAGAACATTAAATCAGCAGGCAATGACCAGATTTGGCAATATGTGAGTGTGTGTTTGCACCTCGAGTCAAACAGAGCGGGGCAACGATGACAAGAAGAAACGGAAAGCGCAAAGAAGTTTTGCTGAAAGTCAAATGGGAAAGAAAAACAAACATTTGGCATGCTCACAGTTCTCCTTCCCAACCGGCGTGAGACAAAGAAGTTGACCCTGAACAAAGTCTTTTACATCTTCTTTTTTCATTTATACAGTGTTGCATAAAAAGCAGCAGGACATACATAAGCTCTTGCTGCCATCTTTCCCTTTAAAACACATTCATATTTTCTCAAACTCGCACAAACAGTCTTTGCCTAAATCTTGTTCGCTTGCCAGTGTGTTGTTCAGCATTTCCCAGGGTTGTGCTGTGCTATTGTGTTTGGGTTCTACATGTTTATTGACTAGGTTGTTGGTGATATGTCGATGATTTAAGCGTCTGTGTCCATAGTTGGTGTGTGTTTTCACAGTCATAACGATTTCCGCATATACTGCATTGGTCTTAATACGTCTATGTTAATATACTATCTGTTTTAGGGTGTGTAAATGTGCACGTTTGTCAGTCTTAAACAGTCCTGTCTGCACCTGAGCGTTTGCGAACCACCTGCTCCCCATTGACCTGGTCCACGGCGAGGGTCTCCACTTCTGCCTGTTGCCGGGCCGGACCTCCACCTGCTGAGGGCGAGCGGTGGATCCGATGCGCCACTCCTATATGCGGGTTAGCACGGGAATGGGGTCCCTCTCGTGCTGGACTATTCCTGGGACTCGGGGGCACTGGGATGTAGGCAGGGCTTGATGGTGCAGGGGGTGTGGCTGAAGAAGTGATGGGCGGGATTACAGAGGGGCGTTCCCGCAGCACCGGCTGAGACTCTACAGGGGCCACAGGCTCTCTAGCTTGCAGGAACGGAGTGGGATCTGGCATGGCATCTACTGAATCCCTCAGTACCAGCCTTCGGCCGTCTGCAGCGCCCAACCGGTACAGCTCGGTGTATTCAGAGTGCAGCGGCTGCGAAAGACTTTTGCGCATGCGTCTGCGAGGGGTCTCGGGTTGCCGGATGTCTTTGTCGTTTCCCGACGTTGCTGGAGCGGGAGGAGGAGCAGGTTTGAAAGAGCCGACGGGGCTGACAGAGGGGCTTATACCCGCTGCTCCCCCGGCGAGAAGGCGCTTTTTGGTAGCGTGGAGCTGGGAGGTGAGGTAGGCAATGGTGCTGGCTCTCTGCTCCAGCTCTCCAGACAGCACAGCCAACTTATGGCTCTTCAACTTCAGCTCATCCAGGTACTTCTTCTCTCGTTCACGGATGGTGTTCTCCAACACCGAGATCATGGCGTTCTTCTGCTCCAGATCCCGCAGGAGCTCTGTGTTCTCCTGCTCTTTAGCCTTCAGCTGAGCCTCCAGTTCCTCACAGCGCTGGTGCAGCTCTCTGCAACGAGCCTCACCATCATCTGAGAGAGAACAAGAAGTTAGGTACAAATCTTTAAAAGGACGATATACACATTTTATTCAAGAGCTCTTTGACTCCAGTCCTGGTGGGCCAGTGTCCAGCTGAGTTTAATCTCGAGTAGCAGGACATTTAGAATGACAGCAGAAGGTCTGAGAACCTTGGCTGCTTTTTTTTTTAACGGCAGAGGACCGCCCATAAGGACATATGACTGACATGTAAAGCAACCAATCATGTTTAGGGGCGGGGAAGTGTCGAAACAATAACAGAATGGTTTCCTGCAATTATCGTTGATTTGATTGAAGTGGTATATAAATAAAGGTGACTTGACTTGACTTGCAAAACTCTTGCATGTATTTCAGAGAGTCCATGTCACACACTTTACGAGAGCTTCCTTCTTCCACGAGGTGGTTTGGTGACACGACATCTTTGTTTCCAGGAGGACTGTTAAAGAATGAGAACACTTCCAGAAGAGCTTATAAAGGTGTTCAGAATTATTTGATAGTTACGGACGGGATTGTACTAATGTTTGCAGGACACTGGCCCTCTAGGACTGTAGGACCTCTTACTGTTGTCATCATTTGTCTTCAGCATTTTAAGATTCTTCTCTAGTCTCCAGTGCTATTTTCGTGCCATACACAGGTTTTTAAACTGATCACTTCAGAGTGATGATCATTACGCTTCCTTAGAAGGCACAAGGCAGCTGCCTATTTAGACAAAGAAGCAGTTCACTAGGTTTTGGAATAAAGCTACTGATAAACACAGTCTGAAAAAATATGTTTACGTAAAGACATTTTACCATCTGACTAAACCGAAAGCCTGCAGAGGGCAGCAGTGAACAGTGAATCACAAATCAATAAACCAATTACCCCTGCAGAACTAATGGCTATGAAACATCAAACCGTTTCCTATATAGGAACACTCCACTCCTCCCTTAAGCTTTTGACAAACAGCATCTGTTGTGTTATGGGAACAGCTCGTTTAGCTTAGCTCAACATAGATATCATTGATTTCTACATAAATTTAGCTGGACAAACACATTGTAATTGCATGGATAATTCTGAACCATCTTACGGAAAAATGTACATGGGTTATGTTGGTCTTATAAATGTGCCAAAAATTATTAAAGACATGCAATTAGCTGCCAAATAGGGTGAGGCTGAGACGGGAGACTCCACACACTCATAAGGAGAGGGAGTGAAGGGCAGACACACAGAGACAGAGATCCTATCTCCCGTTACACTGCTAATGGATGTGAAGGTTGGGGGAATAGCAATGTCCCTCTTTTTTGACCTTCAGCTTTGCAACAGCCTACACAATGGCACGCAAGGGAAGATTTGGCCCTCTCTCTCTCTCACTTTCACTCAGAAGAAATTTATCGTGCTTGAATAAAGACAAAAAGTAAAGATTTGTAAATACCAAAGCAATAAAATAAAATAGTATTGTAGTACAGAGTTAAATTAAAAACATTTAACAAATGATTTAGCAAATGTAAAAAAAATGGTATCTAATTAATCAGAAAAATGCAGCAAATCGTGAAACAACAAATTAATAGAGAAAATGGCATTAACAAAACAAAAAATAGTATAATAATAAAAAAAACATTAAAAAGTAAATTAAAATAAATAAATAAAAATTGTATTTTAATGTCAAAATCACACTCATTGAAGTCATTTGAGATAATGAGGGTCTCAGTTCTGTGTGATCTCTCTAATAGTTGTTGCAGAATGAGCTCATGTTGGAGATTCTCTCACTTTCCCTGACCGCTTCATTACCACTTAGCAATGGCCACACCAGATAATGAGGTCACCATCAAATTCACACACAAACCCAGTTGTACAGCCATAATACATCCTTGAAACACACTCCAGCACAGTCATCCGAGGTCAAAGCGACAGCTTCAGTGTGAGAGTGCTCACATATGAAACTGTGATAAGTATACTTCATTCTTCACGACGCTAATATCACATGTGTCACGGTAGAGAGACAACAGATGTCGCTCTAATCAGCGATCAGTGGTGTAGTTATCTGTTACAGACGTGTAGTTTAATGAGAATGAACCATCTGCTGTGACTCCAGCGCTGTTTTAAATTGGAACAGAAATAATGTCTATTATGATGGCTGCATTAAGAACGGTGCTTGATTTTTTTTAAATGAGAGGGACATGCGATTCTCATTTGCAAAGTCTCTCATGTCATTTGTGAATGCGTTTCACATAAAACCAAGTGTTTTGATGTATGGCAGTGGTGCTGCTCTGAAATATCACAGCTATTGTTAGGAACGTGAGTGTGGGGATGCAGTCAGCAGGGTGCAGATGATGCATTAGCCTTTTGCATTAGTGCTGTATTAGCGTAGTCATTCATAATCTCATTTCCTGTGCTAAACACGAATCTGGCTCACATCAGCCACATGCGCAAACACAAACAACAGCCTGTCCAACCATACAGACACTAGACAAATGTGAAACTAATTCATTATACACAGCTCTCTGGAATACTGACCAGACAACTGCAGAAATATAATCTAATCATACTAATGTTAAAAAAAAAGTTATATTGTCATGGTCTTTTCTTTCTGTTATTTTACATTTAATTAAATTATTTTTTTTTGTTTTAATAATTTACAAGTCCAAAATCAATATTTTACATATTTATTTTGTTGTACTTGTGTAATAAAGAGGATCATGTATGGTCTTTATCCAACACAGTCTCACGACCAATTTGTACATACTCATACGAGGTGGAAAATTTGTGCTAATTCGTACAACCTCATTCATATGATTTTGTAAGATTGTCTAAACCCCAGTGACGGGTAGGTTTAGGGGCGGGGTTAAGTGTAGGTCATTCGTACAAATTCATATGAAATGGCAACTCGTAAAATACATACGTTTTACCAAAAATCTTATGAATTTGTACAAGTGAGGTCATACAAATTTGTACGAATTAGCCACCTCGTAAAATACGTACGAATTGCTTTCTTTATCATGTAAAAAACTCTCAAAGTCTGAACCCCTTCAGTGTTTTGCCTGGAAACTGCATGTCAATGGGAACCGTGTTGAGCATTCAGATGCCTAAATGTTTTATCAGTGCATTGTGTGTTTGTGCAGAGAAAGGCCAACATATATTAAACAAAGTGAAATTGAAAGGGAGGGAAATGGCAGTCCCTGTGGGCAGCAGGGGGTCTGCGTGTTTGCTGGGTGGGTCACTGGTTGCCAGGTTACAAGGCATGACCATGGTGGTATATGTGCGAAGAGGGGAAAAAAATGTCTTATTTACAACCTGCTGCAAAGAGGGAGCAATACAGCAGCAGATAAATAAAGAGACTGCCAGACAAAACAAGAAACTAAGAATAAATATCCAGCATTTCTGGATGTTTCCATTTGGCCTTCCTCCAGCTGTTTGCATGTCCATCTGTCTGTGCGTCTACCAGGCTGTTAAGACATTTCTTTTAGCAGGTGAATGTTTGAACGACAAGCACTTTGACAGCATCCTAGCAACACCTGACAGACACACACACACACACAGCCCCCTCGTTTAAGCATTTTTTTTCCTGAGTGTGAATGCAGCCACATATAAAGCGTGCGTGAGAAATCTTACCGCCTGGATCAGAACTCCGCATTGTCAGCTCATATGTCAGGTCTGTGAAACAAAAGAGAGGACAGAAGGAGTGGACAGGACAACAAAGGGAGGAGTGGGAGAGAGAGAGAGATCAAATGTTAGGCTGGCAGTAAAGAGCATCGCACTACCTTAAATGACAACAGTTGAAGATCACATGACACCTGAAACAGGAGGGAGATCAAGAGAGTGAGAGCAAGAACAGAGAAACAGTAACACCAGAGAGAGTCAACCAAGGATAAAAGAGCATGTGACAGTCAGTGGAACAATGCAAACAACATGAAATGTTGAATTTCATGTAGTTTACTGAGCTTTATTTTTTGCATCAGTGAAATGCAAACAATAAGTTTTGTTTAGCTCTTTGCCTTACCTTGCTGTTTGGCTTCGCTGTTTTATGTTTGCTTTGCTTTTTGGCTTTGCTTTGATGTTTTGTTAAAGTCTGTGTAAAGTGTTACATCCCAAGACGTATGTTGCTTTTTATTGTGAACATCGTGAATCTGTGTGTATGAGTGTTTTCCTGATGTCAAACAGCTTGCTGGGAAGTGCAGTCTTTGCCTGTTGCCAGGAGCCTAATCACTGTCACCTATCCCTCGTTAGAGCTGTGGAGAGGAGCTTGCATTTAAACAGAGGGAACTCACTGTGCTTTGAGCTTTAATGCTTTCTTTAAGAGCTTCTTGTACTTGTTATAGTAGGCGCTCTGAGCCTTAGTGTTTCAAGGAAGCTTTATGGCCATGTGTAGTTGTTATTTCTTCTGTTTGTAGACGAAGTAAAATATCCTGGTTTTGTTATAGCAAGGAGTTATGTTATTTATTTGATCTTTTTGTTTAATAGGTAAGTTAGAATTAAATTTTTCTTAGTTAGTTTACTCTTTTGTTTGTTGCCCTCCAGAAGCTAGAAGCGTCCCATTATTCTTTCTTTTGAATTCTCTGTATCCTTTACTTCTTTTTAAATTATTGTATTAAAGATACTACTTCATAAATCAAATTCTTGAAGAGATTTCCTTGTGTGTGAGTGCTGGGATTGCAGTTAGAGCCAACTCTCTCTCACTTTTGTTTTCATACACTTTTAAAAGTGCTACTCCCCTCACACCCCTGGACGAAAAGGGGACGTAACAAAAGTCAATATTAAATGTGCCGTGTTCTGAGTTTGTCACACCACAGAAAAATGTGTTATTAACCACCCAGCCAAATTTGAATGCCAAAAAAAAAAAAATAAATATATATATATATATATATATATATATATATATTAGTGCTGGGCAATGATTAATCGCGATTAATCGCATCCAAA
>JAUCMS010000145.1:14270457-14286173 GCA_032357445.1 Enteromius radiatus | reverse complement strand
ATGTAAAGAAAAACTTTTATTTTGGATGCGATTAATCGCGATTAATCATTGCCCAGCACTAATATATATATAAAATAAGGTATCTCAAACGCTGGGGGCGTGTCTGCTCGCGGCACTGAGACCACGCCCACTCACAGAAAAGCTGCCCTCTCTCTCAACTCTGCAAATCCTCACTTTCAAGAGGCACAAATGATCGTGCCTAGTGTGAATAGTCAAAGTCTTCATTTTTGCATTCAGTGTGAAAAGGCATATTCGAGTCAAGATCTTCCAAAATCATTTAAAGTGGGTGTGAATTAGCAGAAGGAAATCAATCGTGTCCTGCTCTGTGTGAAAGCACTTTTTTGCATTGCGCTCAGTTTGAAATGGCCTTCAGATGAGAATTGAGCCATCTAATGAGTAAATGTATTCTCACAATCCTGAACAATACACACTGTGGCACTGTTTTTTTCTATTAGCATAGAGAAGTGACCTGGTGACAAGAATGCATACACTCTATGTGCACTATGTGTCTCTGACAAAGTGCCACAGATCTGTGTTCATTTTTGATCTAGACATTTAATTTGATGCCACCACAAGTGACCTCAAGATGTCAACATCATTATACTGATAGATATCTACAGGATTTGCCGCATTTTTCATGAGGGCACTTGTGTGGGTGAGTTCAAATCTGGGTCGAGTCACATCCCAATCCCATTGTCCCCTATCCGTCCTCTCATTTCCATTTGAACCATTAAATAAATGAGACACTGTATTTTTATGATTAAAATGGTTCATTTACTGT
The DNA here is from genome assembly GCA_032357445.1 of Enteromius radiatus. Classification (NCBI taxonomy): domain Eukaryota; kingdom Metazoa; phylum Chordata; class Actinopteri; order Cypriniformes; family Cyprinidae; genus Enteromius; species Enteromius radiatus. The sequence continues at coordinate 14,285,392 of JAUCMS010000145.1, read as the reverse complement.
AGACATTTTACAAATGAATAATGTGTTTATGAATGCTTGCTTAGTGCAGATTTGCTGTAAGTGGCAGTCACTACTAGATGCACATGTATTGGCATGTGTGTGTTTGTGTGTGTGTACCTGTGCAGTGCTGTTGTAGGCGACGGATCTCAGCATGTAGGCCTTTCAATGTGTTGGCATGGTCTTGTTGCAGAAACAGCAGGTTTTTCTGTGCGCTGTGCAGTTGATTCTCCAAGGTCACACTCACAGACGCCATGTTGATGATGGTACGCTGTCACACTCACATGTAGAAATAAACTCACTCTCTCACACCTGCACACACACTAGCCCAGGAGACCTGTAAACACAAGAAAAGCATATACTGGTCACATATTTGCATTTTCAGCCTTCTGACAGTTCTCACTCAATATGACTAAAAGATATATTCCTCAATTATACACCTAGCTCTTTTATTCCAAAGACATGCTACAATGACACAGATATTACGAAGATATTAACATGAACAATACTGCTAAGCAGATAATTATTTATTATTTGTCATTTATTATTTATCTCTGTAAAAATTATTTTTCAAAGCTGCAAATAAAACAAAGGTTACAGGAGAGCGTTTTACAAGAAATTACAATTTTAGCCTTTCTATTATAAAAGTTCTCAGTTAACGTAACGTGTTACTTGCTTTTTATTTGTAATTATGTGTGAAATTTAATAGAAAATTCTGAATGAAGATTGTTTCTGCATCAAATATGTTGTAGTGTAGCTGGCTGATTAAAATTATGTGCCATTTTTTAAAAATAAGAATTAAAAATTTAAATAACGTAGAAGAAATACAACCCCAATTACGGAAATGTTGGGCCTTTTTTTACATTTGATAAAATTAAATAAAACAAAAAAAACTATTTTATTCACAATAGAACACAGAGAACATAAATGTTTACAAATTTGATGCCTGCTACATGTCTCAAAAAAAGTTGGCAGAGGGCAACAAAGGGCTGAAAAAGCAAGAAAAGATGGAAAGATTCAGCTGGGAGACCATCTAGCATCTAAATCAAGGGTTAGTACACCCAAAAATTTAAATTCTGTCATTAATTACTCACCCTCATGTCGTTCCAAACCCATAAGACCTTCATCTTCAGAACACACATTAAGATATTTTTGATATCAGAGAGCTATCTGTCCCGCCAAAGACAGCAATACAACTGAAACGATCCCAAATCCAGAAACGTGGTAAAAACACTGGTCAAAAAGTAAAGAAATTAAATTTTTGGGTGAACTAACCCTTTAATTTAATTGACGTTAGCTCTGTAACATTAGCTATTAAAGGGATGTCTTAGAGAGGCAGAGTCACTCAGATGGGCAGAGGTGCTCCAATTTGTGAAAGAGTGCTTAAAAAGATGCAATACTTTAAAAACAACATTCATCAATGTCAAATTGCAAAATCTTTGCAAATCTTATAATCTACAATCCATAACATCCTCAAAAGATTCAGAGAAACTGGAGAAATCTCTGTGCTTAAGGCACCAGGCAGAAGACCCATGTTGGATGCCTGTGGTCTTCGGGCCCTCAGACAACACTGTATCACTCATCGAATTGATTCTGTCATTGATATTACTTAAATGGGCTCAGGAATACTTTCAGAAACCACTATCCGTAAACACAATCCGTACCATCTGCAGATGCCAACTAAATCTCTGTCATGCAAAATGAGTGCATAAGTGCACATAACGCACATACTGCAGCTATTACAACAACATGGCCTCGTAGTAAAAGAGTCTGGGAGCAGAACTGGTCTCCCTGCAGTCCAGATCTTTCATCTACACTGGACGTTTGGTGCATCATTAAACGAAAAATATGTCAAAGACGACCACAAACTCTTCAACAGCTGATATAAAATTATATATATATATATACATATAAATAATTACGGACAATAAAGAACAAAAAAAAAAAAATCTAATACCCACATACTAATACCCTCTATAATCAGGCATAACATGAGTAAAACCTTTGGCACACAAAATGCATCTCAAGTTTCTTTTATCTTAGAAGAAAGAATTTAACAGTGATCTGCAGTCAGTTATATTAATTCAAGATATTTTAGGACATCTAATACAGATCTGACAGCTACTGTAATACAGAGATTTTCCGAGTGTCATTCCATTAAAAAATATCACTAACAGCATCTTTAATTAAACCTCTTCTGAGACATCAACATCAGGATATCTGCTACTTTGCAAGTCCCCGAATACATGACACAAGACATCTTTAATCGAATTCAACAAAACCCCAAAATCATTCTTCCTACAGGCACGTGACAATTCACCAGCGAAATATAGATGTGACTGTTTGTGTAATCAGGACAAGCTTCGATAAAACTAGACTCAAACGCAGTCACAGCCACATAGTGAGGTCAGGAGACTGTCATACAGTACTTACAAACACAAACACATTACTGCAATCAAATTGTTTACTCCGGATATCACTATCCCTTCCCCGAATCATCGTCCCTCTGTCTAAGAGGACAAAGAGCTATATTTATCTAATGACAGCATAATGGTTTGACATTACGTAATGCCTTTCAGACGAGGCAGAGAAGCGAGGCAGAGTCTGTAGATACGGTATGTGGTAGTATTGATTTAAGGGGGTGAACACTGGACTGGTTTCCACAGACCAGGGATCATCCCCCTTCCCAAAGCGCTCCGAAAGAGGTCATATCATACATATTTCATCATTTTTTCCCCCCTCGATGTTTTCTGATCCACTTCAAATTTAAGTAGGGCTGGGTGATATATTGGATGTTCATGGTATATCGCAATGATGGTGATGATGATGATTGCAACTGAAATTTTTTTTTTATTTTTTTATTTTTATAAAAAAATTATAAATGATATAGTGTTTTTGATAATGATATAATAGTGTTTTTATCAATCCATTAATTTTCTGTGATTAGTCTTAGATCCTTTTTTGTATCATAATTACGGAAGTGTTGAAATGTTTTAAGCATCATTTACCAGAATTTGACTAAAGTTGGTTCTGCCTAAATCATCTCCCTACAGTGTACACATCTCTATATTGCAGTTTTCATATATTCAAATCTAAAATTAACTATATAAAATATACAATATGCAAACTACTGTTCAAATGTTTTGGGGTCAGTTAGATTTGTAATTTCTTTTTTTAATTAATACTTTTATTCAACGTTTACAGTATTACAAAACATTTATCTACAAATAAATGATGTTATTTTGGAATTTACTCCTGAAAAACTATATCATGGTTTCCACAAGAACATTAAGTTTTCAACACTGAAAGCTTTTTATAATTTTTTTTCTTGAGCTCAGTGAGGATAAGAGTCTTTATTAAATAGATAAATCTTATACCTATTCCAGATTTTGAATAGTAGCGCACATTACATAAATACTTTAGTATTTTATTACTTTATATAATGGTGCATATGATGCAAATTGAAGACTTGGTAAAAAGGTAAAAAGTACATTTACCTTGTGCTTATTTAGCAAAAAAATCTGTGCTGAAGTATATTTATTATTTTAAATCATGTTTGCTGCTGCGACCTAAAGACTTTCATGCAAATCCTCTGGTCATGCAATTTTGATCAGAGCCTTAGTATAAATAAAGGATATTTTAAGATGGGCAGTTTTGAGTTTCAAGATCCGAGTTCTGAAAGTTGATCAAGTACATCAAACTCTTGTTTCTTATTTCAAAAATCAAGGAAAATTCAATTTCTCTTGATATGTCCTTTTTAAAAAAACACTTTGGCCCAGCCTAATATATTATATTCCAGCTACAAATATACTCGCTTGTGGGCTAACGTAATAATCTAACACTGTTCTTAAGAAAGGCTTTGATTTAGTAAAAGGGTCCTCATGAAGCCCAGTGTAGCTTAAATTATTAACACAGAACTTAGGCAGACTCTCCTCTGGGTGCACTTCCTTCTATCATGATAATACAACACAATAAAACTGACATATCCAGCCAGTCAGAAAGACAGAGGGAAAAGGAGAAACACAAGAGATAAGAGAATGCCTTAAGGGTGTGTTTAAGGTCTGCAATTCTAATCATCTTTTTCACATAAACCAACTTGGTGGACATTTAATCTGGACACTGCAGTGATTTATACAGCAACTTACTTCAGGCTTGTAAAAACATGTATGGTCACGTTTTTCACATAAGATCAAGTCTCAAAATATCAACGAGAAAAAGTAGCAGCCAAAAATGGTAGTGTGGTTGATCTGAAGACAGGAGCAGATGCCTTAAACACACTCTCACTCTGACAGACTAACCACAGCCCTCCACAAGACAGATACAACAAAAATAAGGGAAAAGCAGAAGAGGTTGGATTCCCTCTAAACTAAAGTCTGAAAGGGAAAACAAAAACATTGTGGGTTTCCGAAAACAAAACATACATACATACATATATATATATATATATACACACACATATATTTGAACATTGTGAACAGTGTGGCTAAAAAAGAGTGTAAGAGATTTTGGAGGTACACTACGAGTCAGTGGAACTCATGAAAAGCATATGAGCATGAATGAGTAATGCCAGGCTGTGCTCACGCTGGGTGCAGAACAGAGAAGACAGTCAGTAGACTCTTTTATTAATTCACTCGCTGTCGTCCCTCCTCATGTGTCCCTCTCTTTTCTTGCCATCTCCATTTCTCCTCATTCATACAGTATATCCCGCAATAAAGATGCAAATGTTAAGATTTACTGTACATGAACAAAGAAACACACAAACAGTGTTGGGCAAAATCCAGAATTTAGAAAAGACTGAAGCACACATTAAAGAACACAGATGCAACATCTCATTTCCATAAAGATCAGCGCAATCTACAAAGAGCAGCACAAATGATCACCTGCTTTAAGACATGTTTGTTGGGCATTAAATAATACCAGTCAAATACCAATGAACTGATGAGAACAAATCTCAGTAAATTGTGTTGCGCGAGTTATTTAAATACTCTGCTCCCATAGGCAAGCGAGCTTACAAATTTACATTTCATACACCTACAAATGCATATTCAATATGAGTTACAAATATAACTGTCCATGCCTTTTCAGTGCTAATTTCCCCACTTATGCTCTTCTAATCATACTTCACATTCATTATGCTATATGACGAAAAAAATCAGCTACTTGCTCTCATGCAGAAAAACGTGATGCTATGAAATGTGAACAACTTTACTGCATGAGCAAACTGCAGCAGTTTCCAACTGAAACAAGCAGTAGTGATGTAGAAGTGCTGCTACTTTATCAATTAATAATGTCTTGAATTGTGAAAGTTTGAATTTTAGATTTAAAAATCCCTTTAAAAATCTAGGTATGGGTAGGATTATGGTCAGGTTTAGCATTTTAGGACAAAATGCATTCCTGTTGGTTGTGTTCGATTAAAAACTATTTAGATTTTTATACTTTCTAGGAGAAAATCAACCCCTTTTAGTCCAACTTGGTGGACATTTAATCTGGACACTGCAGTGATTTATACAGCAACTTACTTCAGGCTTGTAAAAACACGTATGGTCATGTTTTTCACATAAGATCAAGTCTCAAAATATCAACGAGAAAAAAATATCAACTTATGCTCTTATGCTTAAGAGACTTATGTCACTTATGCTCAAGCAAATCAGCATTTATTTGGTCAGTATAAACAGTAGGCTAATATTGTGATACGTTACAATTTAAAATGAAAAAAAAAAAAATACAGTTTTTACGTGCCCAGTTTCAAAGAGAAATGTCCACTGAGTGGCACTAATACATGAACCCTGGCATATTTGTATTACTTCAATACAGGTATTCATAACTAAAAATTAATGCTCTACCATGCTGGGAATATGCTCCACAACAAATCCAACTTTAAACAAACCTGATAGTTTTAACAACTGCAAAACTGATATAAAAAGACATTTGGTGACGCAACCGTGCCATTTCAACTTTGAACTGTTTTGTCGAAACATACTGTAGTTACATCTCTGTACTCCATAAAGTACAGAACAAAACTACCATCTATGAAAACCCATAGATATGAAGCTGGTGTGATGCTAATGTTCAAAAGCATCAGTTTTTAACCCTCCCAGCATATTAATATTGTTTTGATGTCATAACATGATATTTTTCAAGTTATTGTGTGAAAATTATCCTTTATTAATTGAAACAGTAAATTTGTGTCAAAAAGAATAAGTTTTACTGCCTCTAGTATTCATTTCCTTTGGAAACGGCAGTGTTACGTACTTATTGATACGTATTTTGTGTCTTGCTAAAATATGCACCAAGGTGCATTTATGCCATAAGACCAGGTAGTTTAAAATGTAATTTATTCCTGTGATTACAAAGCTGAATTTTCAGCAACCATTACTCCAGTCTTCAGGAGTTTTTGTTTTTTACTATTATAAATGTTGAAAACAATGATTACCGTTTTGCTTCTTTTTGTAAAATATATTTTGCAACATCAGAAATGTATTTAACATAAATTCTTATGAATAAAAATATTATTTTCTTTCAGGAAAATAAAAACTAAATGACCCCAAGGTTTTTAACACTACAGTGCATTTCCCGAACAACAATGCAACTAAATGATTAACCATTTGATCTTTGAATCACCGCAGGTTCCCTTTTACGTCATACTCCGGGGTTCGATTAGGCATTTGTGCACATGGTGTACTTTTCAAAAACATCGTTTAGAATGGACATGCAAAAATACTATTTTAAACACAGTAAAACTCCATATGGCTTATATACACACACATCCTGAATCATTTTTTCAACCAAGTTATAAGTGGACACCAATCCACTTACAACATAAGTTGGGTGTCATTAATATCGTATCTGATCTTTCTTTCACAGCACAATGCAGAAAGTCTTTTCACATAGTGAGTATGACTTTGCCACGGTCAACCCTGCTGTGCTTAAAAAGATTTTTACAAAAGTGTTTGGTTATGCTCAAGACGGCAGCTACATAACAAAGGACACTTACAGATGACCTCCATTACTTACAGATAGAAAGAGAGACTACAAGGCTCTGTAGAGCAGGCAAAAACTCTGAATAATGTATGAATAATGAGAAGTGAGGCATATAATAGCAATACCAATATTAAGGTAGAACTGTGTGTGATGATGTCATCTATAGTAAACACACTTCCTGAAACAAGAGAGCTTCCCAGCAGCCACTATGACATCATAACAACATCATACTATATAAAAAGATATTAACTTTTTTTTTTTTTTTGCATCAATAACAACAGCGCTTGAGCTGCATGAACTCCACAAGATTGGAACCTGTAGAAGATGTAAAACCTGATGATTATGTGAGACAATCTGTACAACAAAACACCTGATCAACATCACAAATTTCATTCTTTGTGGCCTACAATTAGTGCAACACTTGAAATATTTGCTATTTAGTTTACATTTTAACGTTTCTTATTTCCAGCTAAAAATCAGACATTAAATTCGAAGTAGTTTCGACGTCTACGTTTTTTCAACCCAGGCTCACTGGGAAAATGTGCCTTTGCGGACATTTCTGCGAAATTATATTACATTGCTTACTTTTCAAAGTGAAATATCGAGTGAATGCCATCAAAAGAGTGTTCACAATTAAGATGTTTTGGATTTAATTTAAGAGTTTTCTGATCCTGATTCTGATTCTGAATGCATAATTTCTGTAAAAAATAAATACATTTTGGTATTTGCATATATAAGTAGGTATCTCAGAACACAGTCATCCAATTTAGCATTTACCACACACTACCTAGTCTATAAATTCACAAAATATTTCAAAAGATATATCAAAAGATAACCCTAGATCTGGTAATAACCAAATCATAACACGCTTATTTACAGGCTGTTTATGAGACATGGAGTGAGCATCCGAAACAAAGTGCACCCCATCACCATCTGTATCCCGCATCCATCTGCTTACCGTAAATTAAGCGTTAAATCACAGGCACTGGGAGCATTGACCATCCCTCAGAAGTGATATTCCATGGCATATGTGAAGACTCACTCCCTCAACCCTCCTTTAGGAGCCATTTATGGGCTGGTAGACATTTTAGAGTGCTGATGCTGACATTTGCTCTGATCTGACTGATGCTGGTCCCTACAGTCAGAGGGTGAGGCCTTCCCCGCCCCGCTCCACATGAGACAAAAGAATCCCCCTGACACTAGTACTCAACTCTGTTGTTCTTTCCCCCGTACTATCTCTCACTCTCTCCCTTAACAGTTCTCTTTCTTGTCCTCCAAATTCTCTCTCCTTCTTTGCATTAATAATCAATGAGCTGCAGCTTTAGAGGAGACTCTAAACACTGTTATATCCTAGTCCTGATAGTCACATCACACACACACAAAAACATCTAATATCCAGTGCTTGACTATGTAGTCACACCCACTACATACTCCTGCATGATGTAAGCTAGTATGATGACATATTATGCAGGGCACAAAAACAGCGGCAGGTTAATAGAAACGTCACTGCTTTCCAGTGTCATTATTAAACAAACACTTATTAAATATATGAAGACCATACAAATGATATGATGATAATAAAATGTGGGACTTTCATGGCAACATCTGATTGGCCAGTGCACATCAACACATGCACGTGAGAATGACTGGGGATGAGCAGGATCATAAACGGCACCTGCATTGCGGACAGCGCAACAATCAACAAACCACCATTGTGAAAAATTAATATAATTACACCAAAAGACATTTACAAGGTTAGAGACACAAGAGCATGCTTTGCGTTTTTACTCAGGACGTGTGAACAATCCAGAAACGACAGCACGTGTCCTAATAAATAAATTGCATATGCATCTGCTAGATAAAATAAATAGATTTTCAAATAACTGATTTGAAGCAAATAAGTATTAGCGTATCAATAAAGAAGTAAAAAAAAAATCGATAACGAGTTATGCAGTTGACTCTCTCTAAACATAACGATAAATAAACAGAAATTATCTAAAATGAAACTCTCGTTTTATCCAAAACAATCAGCCAGAACGTGTCAATGTCAAAAATGTTTTGAATGACATATTCATGCCACTTTATAGCACCCATCTTCACCATCGTCTCCAGTTACAGTCATAATAATCAGCTAATGATCTCATCCGTCCGAAAATACGCAACAAGGAGTAAACAATAACAACCTACATCAACGCAAGTGCTAAACTGCGTAGTAAATATATGAGGCAGTATTGTATCCAAAACTACACAGTGAATTAGGCTTTTTATTTTAAAACATCGCTTGTTTGTTTCAGTCAGCGGCTCGAGCAGGAGCAGGTGCAGCTGAGATGCGACCTGCCCGTGAGCGCGCTTTACACCGGGAGCGAAGCGAAAAGAAGCGGCCGACACCTACCGGATAGACGGGCAGAGATTAGTGTGTGTCTGATGGTAGAGATTGGGTCGATTCTGTTGTTTGTGGGCTGTTGAGAGGAGAGATTTGCTGGGTTTTGTCTCCTCGCTGGAGCGCAGAAAGAGAGGGCTGTGTCTGACATCTCCCGGAGATACAACACTAAATAAAGCGGTGCATGCCGGGATAGTGAGGAAAACACACGCGCGCACACTTCTGAGGGCCTCTGGCGCAGGTGAACGCACGTACACAGTATACCCTGTTTTCGTCTTAATATTAGTGTCGAGTTATCTGTCTGTAAGATGTAGTGATATCTTTCGATTTATAGTTGATGGCGAGTTAATGGTGTCAACCGAAATGTAGGCTATTTGAGGCAAAGCGTCATCACTATAGAAACATGATGACGTTTAGCTGCGCTTGGTTTTCAGGTCTGTAAAATGTCCTTACTATAAAAATTAAAGGTAATATAGTACTCAATATATCAGCTGTATCACACATGGACATGTGATTTGAGAATGGAAAATGTATATTATTTTTTATATTATTTCTGTTTTAGAAAAGTTTAATATTCATAAAACAAAGTCGAGTGGTTAAAAACCCAAATTCAGTTTCCAGGCAACTCATTTAGGTACTAAGAAAATAAAAATTTCAAAAGGTAAAAGACAGAAAGACTGTATATTATCCTAGTAGTAGTAAATTGGTGTTATGAGTTAATCTTTTTTAACAGAGTGTTGCCAGTCAGTGTAATTTTATTTATTTATTTATTTATTTAAATGTATTTTTGAACTAATAAAATTTATTGCACTATTTGGACAGCATCTATGTAATTATAAATGTAATTATATTTATGTTATCTTTATAGCTAATGTTCTCAGATCGAAAAAAAAAGCAACAAAAATAAATATGGCCATTGACATTTCACACAGTGGACAAAGAATAAAAAAAGACACCAATTCGACTGTTAGATTTTAGTCATTTTTAGAAGATATATCACAAAAATTTTGGCAAATGAATGAAAATTTATAATATCTGTCATAAATAATTCAAATCATTAGTTACTGTATGCTTACCTATATTTTTTTCAAATATTATTATTAATATATATATATATATATATATATATATATGTGTGTGTGTGTGTGTGTGTGTGTGTGTATCATTGTTCATTAATGTTAAATTAAATTTTTTCCCTGTTTCCAGTAACAACAGTCAATAAACTTCAGCACTCATTTTAATGCTCATATAATAAATGTCTTACTTTAATATAATAACAGTCTTTCACATATACTGTAAAGCGAACACATTTTAGGCATGTTCTCAGTAGTCTTTAAAAGCTCTGCACATTTAGCCTTTAAAAGAAGTTGTATTCCTGGACACCATAACTGTTCATAACTATTTAATATGCCAAGTAAATGTTAGCTATTTTTCACTATACACAATAGAAATCTTGTTTTGGTTGGTGTCTGATCATGAGAACATGAGGGGTTTCTGCTTGCCAAGATATAATCTCGTGGATTAGTCAAATTATAACAGCCTTCAAGTGCAGACTGGATCTCCACCAAGAGGAACATTCCACAACAAAACCAATTTGTTTGAGTGAAGCCTCTGCGTTTTCGGAAAACACAAAACAGACGTGTCCTTCATAGTCAGATCTCTCCTGCTGCCCACTTTAAATACAATTTCAGCTAATTTAAGGCAGTTGTACAAATTATTTTGAGAGTTCACAGCAACATCAAATCAATGCTCAGTGCTAATCCAGAGGGGAATTATATTCACTAGTGTTCTAACCTTTGAAACAAGTATAGGTTCTTGATTAAATATAGGATTTTCAGCAGAGAAGAGTAGAGAACATCCACAAGAGAGCAGTGTTTCACCATTTCACTCATACATCTTTGACTTTGACCTGCTGTGAAGGCTAATGAATAGACTCCCTCTCTAGATGCCACTGTCAAGTTAGTATTTCAGTAACATTTCACATGGCTTTTTATGTTCCCATATGCAGACAGGCACGACAGTGTGAGTCATGAATACACACCAATGTCTTTTTCCAAAGGACAATTACTGGAAGAGTTCACCAAATGAAAATGTACTCAGATGTTGATGAGTTTTCTTTGGAGATTTAGATTTGGAGAAATTTAGCATTTCACCATATCCTCTACAGTAAATGGGTGCCGTCAGAATGAAAGTCCATCATTAAAGATTTACCTTTAAACCTTTGCTTCTGGTCAAAATTCAAGTTCGTAAAGTGAAAAATATGTTTTTATAAACACAAATAAATTTGCAAATAAGTTTGTTTAATCTGTGTATATTTCACTTCTGATTCAAATAAGACAATTTTTCACTCTAGAAAGTGCTATTATGGATTTGTGCAGCAGTTTTTACAAACACATTTAGCTGATGTTAATTGATGGACCGTTTGGACTATCAACTGTTTGGACTCTCATTCTGACGGCACCCATTCACTGCTGAGGATCTATTTTTAAGCTAGTGATATAATGCTATAAACTCATCTACTGTACGTTTTGGATGGCATGAGAGGAGTACATTTTCAGCAAATTTTTGGGTGAAATGTTCCATTAAAGATGGAAAGCAAGCTGTGGTTTTCAGAAAAGCTTTTTATTACAAACACAGACGTGGATATATATGCTGCATCTAAGTAAAACATGATGCCAACAATCCATCTAAAACTTGAACCACTTTATGGAAGAAAAAAGTAGCTCTTCTCTTGTCTAAAATTATGCTTGTTCATCACTCTGCTAGATTGTTTAGACTGTGTATCAGATGCTTTACCTTCACTCATAAAAGGAGCTAATGAAAAAAAATATTTAACTTAGAATTCATATTAGTAGACATCTAATAAATATATCTCTATATATAAATATATCTATATATAGCCTCAAGCACTTTTTTTGTTTTATATGAAACTACCAAACAGTCGAGCAGTCAGTCCATGGTAAAAAAAAGTAAATTCAGAGAACTATTTCATGAGTTATTTTCCAATACTAAACATTCCTTTAACTGCATTAGTATTAGGATACATTTCTTAACATTCAGGGTCCACAAGATAAAAAAAAAATTTATTTAAGCATCTATATAATATGTCAATATACTGTATATATATATATGCTATATGATGTTTTTACAGACTTCTCAACTGTACAGTCACACGTGATTTTGGATAATTATGGTAAATAAACATTTTTACATTTATCATATATTTTGCTGAATATATCTGTTCTTTACCCCCTACCTGATTCACAAAAACATTATGGTATGATCCCAGCTTCTTTGATTGCTTGTTTGGCCCTATTATAATGAGTGATGAGTTCTCATCTCTTCCTTGTGATAATTTATTCTCTATCAATATAAGCTAAAGATATCACTTAAAGGGTTAAATAACATTTTCTGCACTTATAATAATTATCCAACAGTAGTTGACAAGTTTCAGTCCTTGTACGCTGTCACATATTACACCAGATGACATGTCAGCACCTAGCGTTTGTGGCTATGCTAATGTTCTTATAGAAACAAATCACCCATGTTTAGTTTTCACTTTACAGTTTATCTTTTGAAAATGAATAGTGGCTATTCCCTGAGCCCAAACCCTCAAAACCCTTCACTGAGCGCCGGAGGCAGAGAACAGAAGTGCCTCTGTACCTCTCTCTTCCTGAAACTACATTTGGCATGGTGAATTCCGCAGTGGCCCAGCTACTGTGTAAAGTGATACGAACCAAACAAAAAATCAATTTTCAGAGCCATTCAGAAGAAGAAGAGAGTTAGACTTGAGGACAGTCTCAAATAAAAGGCAGCAGGTCTGTGGGATTAATGGAATTGCTGTCTTACTACTGAGATGTTATTGTTTGGAAATGGACTTTAATCTTTACCCAGTTTTCATTCAGTCTCTTGACCTGGATTAAATTCTTCTCATGTCTTTATTTTTAGGGAGCCCAGAATCTGGAAAAGAGAGAGGAATGAGTGAGAGAAAAAAGAGAGACAGATGAAGGGGTGGTTGGAGGCACAACCATCTCTTTTCCCATCGGTGCTGAAAGCAAACTTCTCCATTCAAACTCATACCTTATTCAGGATTTGTTTTACTTTGTGTCGTTTAAGTTATTTATGTTTTATAACAGGTAGCTATAAAAGTTCAGGGGGGAAGGAGGACTCACTTCCCGAATAAAAGATGAAGACCACAGTAAACGTCCATCCCGAGGAAATCAGTCTAGCGTTTCAATACACACTGAATTATATGAGAGCAACCGTGAGCGATGTGGGTCACATTTAAATACCAGTATGCTCTGACTACACACACACACACACACACCATCAGGCGGAATGGCACTAGTTGGAGATGTATGCCTGTAAATGCGTTTAGTCTTCTCAACTCCCTAAAGCGATTTCCAGACTTTTTGGCACTGTTTGCCAAAAAAAATCTCAGTCCAACTATCATCAGCTATTTCAACCACGCGAAAAATGCACCATTCAGACAACTCCTGCAAATTCAGTGAAATAGACTTTGGTGAAAACTTTCTCCCACTAGAAAAAAATAAAAGATATGACACTTAGCTCCAGTCCTTGAATTTGAATGGGTTAGTGTCCCTGCTGTAGTGATTTTGCAGTGACTCTTTCTGCAGGTTGCATAAATAAGCATGTGGCAACAAGTGATCCTCTGTGGCTGACGTGTCCAAATTAATCTACTGTATAGATGCCAAAACTTGGATGATTATGTCTTAATTCATAATTCATCAGGAAGCTTAGGGAGCTGACCTGTTGCTTCACTGTCCAATTAGGCAATGACTTTGCAGCCATAACACAAAGTACCTCAAGAAACTGATTTCAGACAGATTTCTGATGCCTTATTATGAACAGAGAATGCTTTGGTTATAATTAAGCAAATTTTGCTTTTTTGTTGCAAGGAATTAAATTCAAAAGAATGTTCAAAAGCATACATTTACACACTAACTGACCACCACCTGCAACTTTTGGATGCTTCATAAAGTTCATAAAGTGAAAAATGTGTCCACCCCCTGTTGTCACCAAAATCAACCATTGCTTTTTTCCATTGTAAATGTTGCTTGATCTGTGTATATTTCTCTCCTGATTCAAATAAGCTTTTTCATTCGAGAAAGCACTAATATGGATTTATTGTGAACACATTAAACGATAGTCATGTGAATTATTTGTGAATTATTGTGATGTTTTCATCAGCTGTTTGGACTCTCATTCTGACGGCACCCATTCAACACAGAGAAAGATCACTAAAAAGATTAAGTCTTGTATAGTTACATGAAATTACAGTTGAACCACTGATGTCAAACTGACTACTTTAAAGATATCTTTACTACCTTTCTGGGCCTTGAACGTCTCAGTTGTGTTGCTGTTTATGCAGGATCAGAAAGCTCTCAGATTTCATCAAAAATATCTTAATTTGTGTTCTGAAGATGAATGTAACAACATGAGGGTGACTAACTAATGACAGAATGTTCATTTTTGTCTGAACTGGCCCTTTTTAACTGAACAATAAGCATCATTTTAGGAGCAGTTGGGAATGGTTTTGGTTGCTTGTTTTTCTAC
>JAUCMS010000145.1:14226620-14255843 GCA_032357445.1 Enteromius radiatus | reverse complement strand
TGTGAGACCATATGCCGGTGCGGTTGGCCTTGGGTTCCTCCTAATGCAAGACAATGCTAGACCTCATGTGGCTGGAGCGTGTCAGCAGTTCCTGCAAAACGAAGGCATTGATGCTATGGACTGGCCCATCCATTCCCCAGACTTGAATCCAATTGAGCACATCTGGGACATCATGTCTTACTCCATCCACCAACGCCACGTTGCACCACAGACTGTCCAGGAGTTGGCGGATGCTTTAGTCCAAATCTGGGAGGAGATCAGGAGACCATCCACCACCTCATCAGGAGCATGCCCAGGTGTTGTAGGGAGGTCATCAAGGCACATGGAAGCCACACACACTACTGAGCCTCATTTTGACTTGTTTTAAGGACATTACATAAACGTTGGATCAGCCTTTAGTGTGTTTTTCCACTTCAATTTTGAGTGTGACTCCAAATCCAGACCTCCATGGATTAATACATTTGATTTCCATTGATAATTTGTGTGTGATTTTGTTGTCAGCACATTCAACTATGTGAAGAACAAAGTATTTAATAAGAATATTTCATTCATTCAGATCTAGGATGTGTTATTTTAGTGTTCCCTTTTTTTGAGCAGCGTGTAAAAAAACCTTCTAAAAAGTAATAACTACAAATATACATTACTAAAATAAACACACACACACACAAAAAAAAACTAAAATTTAAAATCACAGCTGAAAATATAAAAACAAGTAAATTAAACATGGATAAATAATACATACATGGTTCTAGAATAACAGCTTTAAAATATTTTATGATTTATCAAGTTAATTATAAAATGTGTCAATAGGTAAATTCATTACAATTAATCCCATAAATATTTGCTGAGAAAAGCACTCAAATGAAAACAATACAAAGATGTTCCATAAAGTGGCTGCACACATTAAAAGTAAAATGCAGTGAGGGCACTCACCTGGTCTCCATATAGGGGCATGTTCCACGTTACCATGACCGAGGGACTTGTCTCTTTCTCTGTCCCGATCTTTCTCACGCTCACGCTCTCTCTCTCTGTCTCGTTCTCTCTCCCTCTCTCGATCCCGCTCTCGCTCTCTCTCACGATCCCGCTCTCTTTCCCTCTCTCTCTCTCTCTCCCTCTCCCGTTCTCTTTCTCTCTCAGAGGATGTCGAACTGCCTTGGATCTTGCTCATGTGAGAGGCTCCCACTGTTGAGAGATAGAGGTATAAAGTGAACTTTAAAGTGAAGAAAGTTATTCTTAAATCACCATGTTGTTTCTTCACGCTTTTTACCTGGTGAGATGGGAGATGTGTTGTAGGCTCCGCTGGGGAAAGCTGGAGAGGTTCCTGGGATGTATGTGATACGATCCATGGGAGATGCAGATGTTCCTGTAAATGGACAGAATAAAAAATAAAAAAAAAGTTGTTATTTGGAATAATTCTCAAAAAAAAATTAAATAAATATTCTTTACTGACTCTCATGCAATTGTCAGTGAATAATGACTCTTTAGAAATTATTTCTTTTGAAGATTTAAAACACGTGAAGGACAAAAAGTCCTTTAAGGACCACTCACCTCTGGGTGTAGGTGAGTAGGCCAAGTTAAGAGACTGCTCTCGAGGTGTAAGGCCTCTGAGCAGGTCGGGTCTCTGAGCAGCCATGGCAGCAGCGGCTGGCCACTGGTGCATCTGCTGGGAGGTAATGTAATCATTGAAGAGCGTTTGCCTGTTCTCCAGGGCTGCGGTTTCAGGGAAACCTCTGATCAGGTAGGGTGGGTAGGGGTGAGGGTAGCCAGGGCCAGGGGGAAGGTGACGGGGGAGGTAATACGCTGCTGTAGAGAAAGAAAGTTGAAGTGAAAGTCAACTGACAAATACATTAATGCATAATATACTACAATAATTTTCAAAAATAAGCTTGGAGCCAGTTTTGACAATAATTTTTCAAAGTATTTCATAATCTTAGCAATTTGCATCCTATTATTTGTTTAATATTGATAAACTTTACATTTCAGCCCTTAATCCATTTTTAAGAAAATAGATGACTCAAAAGTATTCATTATTATATTTCAATTTTAAACACTATATAAAAATTTAAACAATTATATGATAAACTGCAAATACCTGGCTCTATTGGGATTCCCCTGGGCAAAGTTGCAGGATCAAATGATAGAGGTAACTGGCCACGAAACATCTCTGTTCCCAACCCCTGCAGGATCCTCTCGTAAGCCAAAGACGCAGTGTGCTCACCAACTGCCAGTGGAGACTTAGTGGAGCTCATCTCTCGAGGGGTGGGAGTGGCTTTTCTCTCCTGCTGCTGGGCCTTACTAGAGCCTAAGTCACACACAGTGTAACAGCATTTTAACATCATGCAAACTGCCACCAGCTCCTGAAAGCCAGTGATTGCTAGAACATGATACCTTCATGTGCACGCTGTGAGGTTTCTCTGCCGGACAGTGGAGAGGCTCTGTGGTAACTGGGTCTTTTGTGATCTTCATAACCGACTGGACTGTGGTGCGGTCTGCTGCTCTGCTCTCCACTAAGTGCCAAGGGAGAAGTACGGGACAGAGAGCCAGGGGTGCTGACCACAGCGCTGGGTCGTGATTTACTCCCTACCTCCTCATAGCGGGCCCTGTCAGACCCTCTGTGTTCAGGCCTCAGCTCTAGATGAGAAGGCAGTCCAGAGTAAGGTCGAGGAGAGCTGGCGATTATGGACCGCACATCATGGCGCTTTGATGAGCCAACAGGCTCTTGTTTCAGAGGGGTGCCCTGCAGAACACACATTTGTTATTAGAATATTCAGTAAATTTGACACAGTTGAGTGGTATTGATCTTTAAAGTATACTGTAAAGGCAATATTTTACTCTTAACAAGTCTTGTTACTTTTAGATTTTCTTTTTATTTTTGAATGCATTTAATGAACAACCTATTAAAGATTTTATAGTAAGGCAAATGTAAGTATTTTGATCCAGAAGAAAGGGAGTCATTAGACCCTGTTCAGTCAGAGACCTTTATTTTTAGGAAAAAAAATGTACCCTAGTTCTCATAATTTTGTAAACTTCAGGATTTATATCACTTGTGTATTTTCAGCAGTTTCAGACAAAACTGAAACTATGTTTATTATGAAATAAACATGGGAAGAAAAGTGTAGTACTTTAAGATTTTACTGTATTAAAAATACCAAGAAAACACAAATTAAATCCAGTCACCTGGGTGATTGAGCCTTCTTTAGGCTTGCCTATCACAACCCCCTCAGGAGGGATCAGGTGGATGGAGCGTCCTCCTTCTTTGACAGTGGTCACCATACTCTCGTGAGAGCGTGGTTTGAGAGAGTCAGTGGGATGACCAGGGCCACGGGGTGATGGGGAACCCTCTCTTTTCATCTGTTTAACCTCCCGGCGCTGACAGTCATCCCGCGGGATTCCTGGGAGCGAAAAAAAAAAGATGTAAGACAAAAGAAATGGCTGAAGGTGATCAGATGAGTTTGAGTTCCTGAGATCATGCTGACCTTGGGATATGGATCCACGGATGTGATGTAGATGAGGACTATCACGCTCGTGAGGCATTGCTCGACTGATCAAGCCTGCCAAAGAGATAGACGGCAGATGAAAGAATGTTAACTAAAAAAAGGATTAACAGTGGATTTGTCCATGCTTGTTAAATAAGGGCATCTTATGCTCACCTTCGGCGGCAGATATTGAGTCTCTGATGGGTGGCACACGAGAAATCTCCATCATGTCATAGGTCCTCTTCAGGCCAGCCATGTCTCCACGAACCTCTTCCATAGAATTTGGACCCCCTTGTGTGTTCAAACACAAACAGTTTTCAGAGACAACTTCTCCCTTTATTAGGTTCTGAGCCTCTGCATGTTTATGTACACTTACGGTCAAAGGAAAGGATGTGTCCACTGATACCCTCGTAGACCACGTGCCCCTTAGAAGGAGTGTCTTCTCGGCTTCTCTCTCTGCTGGGGCTGTCCTCAGTGATCAGACGGGTTATTGTGCCCTTATACAAGACATCTGCAGGAGTGCCCTGAAAGAAATTATAGGAAAGTTTAAAATGAACGATCAATGAATGACCATTTTTTCTTCCGTTTGTGACATATCCAAGTGACACTTCGTTTAATGGAGAAAAAAAAAAAGTGTGATGTAACTATTATCTATTTTTAATGGATTATTGCTGTTTGCTAACTGCTTCGAGTAGGCATCATCAGAGAAGAGATGTCATTTTGAGGGGGGAGGGGAGTTAATTATTTGAATGAAAGATTACAGGGCTACATGAATAAAAAAATAATAATGATGTGCATGAATTATTTATAATAAAAATGGAAACATTACATAAAAACAGTCAAAATGACTAATGCACACATTAAAAAGTAACCCGCAGAAAAACTGCTTCAGAAATTTCCAATTATAGTGCCTAAAAGCCCAATTTGGACGGGACTAGTTATACTAGAGAATTATTTTGTTTCACATTTGACGTACTTGGTGATTTTAATCCCGTCCAAATCTGCAATATCTGTGTTTTTCTCTCACAAATGACCTACTGTTTTACAGCAAACTCAGTGACCCTCTGAGAAAACTTATCCTGTCCGAATGCGATGTCGGTCATTGCCGGTGATTTTATTAATCAAAACACGTTTCCTTGTGTTTTGGCCAACACTAAGTGCCGTAGATGCTCTTACTGCACGCACGTTTGATATAGAAAAAAAATGTAATAAATTAAAATAAAGAGCCAGATCACGTAAACTGTTAGTTGTTAACTGACTGGCTATTGTATATCAGTATCAGGTAAGATTACTCACATTCATTTCTGCACTCGGTTGTTTTAATTATCAAAATTAAACATGGGTTTACTACAAATAAAAAGCAAAGTAACCACACATTAACAACATGGTTTTGCTGTAGTAGCCATTTAGCTTCACCGTGGTAATTTGTGATTATACTAATTGTAATCAATCCAAATGACGCAATTCACACATTCAGAGCGCGTGATCTCTGTCACGCCCAGATGTATAAAACAGACCCTACCACCTCTGTAATAAACACAGATGTTAGACCCGTCTGAAATGGTACATGACAATCACATCAGGTGATAAGAATTAAAAAACATAAGAAAATATTTATTACATCATGCCGCAATAAAAATGACAAAATCCTTGTAATTTTAGGAAGACTACAATGTACGTCACGGATGGTTAGACTTCCTGGGGCCTGAACTGGTTTGACCCTTGTGTTGCATGAAAAGAGGAAGCAAGCACTTTGAGTCACTGGTATTTCATAATTAATTACATAACTGGTAAATCATAAATTTTAAGTTTACAGTAATGAAGAATATGTTCATTTTGATTTTGTGCTACAAAAAAGGTAGACAACTGTTTAAACTATTACAAGGGGACAAATTAATATTTTATAGCTTGACTGGCTAACTGGATAATGCTTGAACATTATATAACACCATATGTCATAGAGCTGCGTATAACCATATCTCAGGTGAACACTTACTGACAATGACTTCTTATCTCCCAATAAATCTGCCAATAATGTCACACAGTTAAACACAGAGCTTATCTCGTCTGATTAAACGCTCGTCCTAACCCATTCTGATTTGCCTGAGCGTGTAATGTGTCACAATAGGTCATTTGGCACACTGAGTGCGTGTTTGAGAGATCGGTAACATCACACTGCGTAGGCGTATAAACACATTAATAAAAGGAGAGAATAGGATTGGACGCTGTGTACCTGTTGCTATGGCGACTGATTACCAGTTATATCATAATATGACGTGATATGGCTGTGACACAAACTGCCCGTTCCATTCACTTTTTGAAAGGGCTTTTATATGAGCTGACTGCTCACTGTAATAGGAGGATTCCAAGAATGAGAAGATATCAGAGAAACACACTGACACAGTTGTGAAAGTGCACTTTCCATTTCTAAATATGTGCCGTGCAGACTGAAGCTTCTTACCTGAGTGATTGAACCCCCTCGATATATGGAAGGTTCTTGGTGCACACGTGTGCCAGGGATGCCTTTCGTGATGCTGCCACCCTGAACAGCTGGCATGGGGCCTGTGAGAGCGAGTTAACGTTTTCAATCTCTTCATGATATGAGCCTTATTTCTGCATCTTAATCTCTTTGAATTAAAATAGATTTGAGATGAGGGATAATGATTTGTCCCAAACTCACCCCGTGACGTAGCACTGTCCTGTGACGAGAGATTCTCAGTCTGAGAAGAGGCGGCCCCGCGTGGAGACAACTGCTCCTGTTTAACCACTGGAAACCCCCCGGAGGAGACAGAAAGAGATGTTGGATATGGACAATGGACAGTTGATGTGTGATCTCTCACACTAACTACTCAAACCTACCCATTTTCCTCTGCTCCATCCAGGAGAGACCCAGGGATCCTGGTGCTGGGATTTTCCCATGGTCGGAGCCATGAGAAGGGTTGTGCAATTGCACCGGAGTACCCTGCAATAAAAAACAACATATACAAAGATGTAATTATACATTTTCACATTAACAAGCCATTAAAACATTCTGAATCTATTATACATAATACTTATGATAGGTTCCAGTTAAATGACTTTCAAATAACTTTGGTACTGTGAGAGATTACATGCTTGTTTCTTTACCTGCGTAATGGAACCGCCAGGTTTGGCAGAGGAGATGAGAGGAGGGGGTTCTGGGATATTGAGAGGCCGCACTGCAGCCATTCTCTCCTGTGGCTGTAGAGTGGGAACCAATGCTGAAAGATGGAAATGAAAAAAGTAAATACTCAGCTTTTCTATTTTACCAATCTATTTTTACCAATCTTCTATTTGTCCTAATATGCTGAGTTGGTGCTCTATTAATAATGGTTCTTATAACCTGTTATATAACCTGCTGAAAAATAGTTTTCAATGTTGAAAACTATTTTTGCATAAGCTGCGATTTTTTTCAGACCTTTTCAAGGAAAAAGCTCAAAAAAATCTTTGGCAACTAAAATGTCCCAACTGAAAATAGTATCCCTTATTATTGTCGATACTATCTTCTATCAGCACAACCCTACTTTGAACTCAAAAGGAATCTTTTTTTTTTTTAAATATTAAAAAATCAAAAATGAGCCGTTTTAAACTGGAATAATAATTCTCAATAATGCTACTGTTTTTACAGAATTTTTGATCAAATAAAAATCGTAATTATTTGAAACATTCTAACATATTTTAGCTAATGTTATTACATTGTGTGTGTGTCTGTCTGTGTATTATTATTTTGAACCTAATTAATTGTTAACAATTTACAATGTTGTCTTACAGGGATTGTAGTGTAGCATCTGTTCATGGCTGAGTTTGGCCATGTCTCTGGGAGAGAGCTGGTACGGAGACATCACTGGCCGGCCTAGACCTACAGACCGAACGTCATCAGCCCCAGGAATCTTTTTACCATCCGCAAGAGGAGAGAACGCCCGAGATTTATCTGCACACATGGAAAAAAACAAACAAAAAAAACATACAAAGGTCACTGTCAAACAGATAAATATTAGACAGCATTCTACGACACTCTTTTGCCGAAGGTGAAAATGTCAAAGCTCAAATCATCACAACCCCTGCATCAAAAGCAGCAATCTCCAGTGTGAAAACACACAGGCAGCAGTTATTCAGACTCTTCCTCGCACACATTCACAGATCATCAGGCTCATCAACACACTGTAAGCTGGAATCTGCGAGCTTAGCGGCATGCAAACACATCTGCGAATCATTCACACTCCCAGAAATCAACACGCTTGATTAGAGTCTGCTCCAACAGTGAGTATGCGTGTGGTGTGTAAACCTACGTAATCCATGTAGCAGAGCCTGAAGCCATCTCTCGTTCCCCTCCAGCTCTGCAGGGACAGACACACTGCAGCTCATCACATGGCCATGACCCAAGACTCTCTCTTTCCAAGTACTCGAAAGGAGCAGTTTTGTGACTTAACTTAGTTCTGAGTGCCCAAATTAAATAACACCATAACAATCTATTTTTAATAAAGTGAAATTTCCCTGTTGAGGAACTTCTTTGCCCCTAAATAACTGTATTATAAGATAATCATGTTATGGTCGATAATAATCAAATAAATAAATAAAAACCAACAGTTTGTATGCAGTTTTAAAGGGATGCACTGAAAGTTAAGTAAAGGGTTATGCACAGTCAGTATAAAACTAATTATACGATTCTAATAATACTGTAAAATAAAAAGATTTCACCGTCAAAATGACCTGCTGACTGTACATTATCTCATTATTATGCTAATCCCCAAATAAATATATAACAGAACATGAAATACTGATTTGAGTTGAAATAGTTTGACTCTGAAAGAGGAAAGAGGCCATGGAGTGGTGCGAGAGATATACAGACTAGCATAGCCACGTAGGAAATGAACTGCCAGAGCCAACAAGTTAATTATACACTTTGTGGTCATTATACAAAACACATTTGCTGGCAGAATTCTGCAACCGGCCTTTCAGAATCACTTTTGCTAGTGGGCAGTGTAATAAATATGAAATCATGTCTGATGGACATTACACAAAATAAGATTCACTATCTCAGCTGGTACCAATATGGTCACAAATCTATTGTTAACTAATATGTATTCAGAGAATAAAACTGTTTTGAGCATTTTAAAAATCCTTTTTTTTTTTTTTTTTTGCTGTATTTTGGTGTTTTCATTCCAGTGTCGTTTCAGCTGGTTTTAATATTTCAGAAACCTTTTCTGTGGTTTGGTGGATCACAACAAAATTTCAGCACTCAGTTGCAAGCAAATAGAATACTCTATTGATAATTAATTTATCAATAGTGTAGTGATGTCACTTTAAAATCAAGCAGTTTTCTGTTGTTGATCTTTGAGAACCTGCGAGACCAACTTGAATCCTTGAATCTGTAGGAGAAAACCCTTCACCCTAATGTGAAATTCATTAGCATTCAAAATGATTATGCCTCTGATAATTTGCCAAACAACAGTAAACATGATGCACTCTTTGCCTGTCAAACCTGTCAAACTGATTGTTGCATGTCAGGCTGAATTGTACATGTCAAGAAAAAAAGTTGGTTCAATAGCTGTCAATCTAGGTCAGGGTTTCTCAAATCTTACCCTGGATGTCCAATGCACTGCAGAGTTTACCTCTAACCCTAATCAAACACACGTGAGCATGCTAATCAGTGTCTTAAGGATCATTAGAAAATCACAGGTAGGTGAGTTTTTTCAGGGTTGGAGCCTAACTCTGCAGTGCACTGGACCTCCAGGGTAAGATTTGAGAAACCCTGATCTAGGTGGTCGGGTCTTAGCTAAATATACACGGTCCTTTTTTACTATATTTACACCCAACACTCATTTACAGCACTCAAAAAGGCAACAACCCTACTGCTCACTGCACATGTGTACAAACACACATCAGAACTTGCTTAATTGATGTAGCAGACACAGCTGAGGAAAACAATGGTGGTTGAGAAAGCTGGAAAGGAAAACAAACTAAAAGAATAGATGAAAACATAATGAACAGAGGGATAGCTTACCTTCTCTCTCTCTGTCAGAGACACCAGGGCTCCGAGTCCTGACCCGTGGGCTGCTTGAGTCTCCACCCCCTGTGTTATGCTGAGATTTGGTTGGCTGTGGCTGTTGCTGTTTGGCCTCCTGGGAAGATTCATGTGCCATGGTAATCTGCTGCTGGTACAACGCAAGCGCGTGGGGCATAGCCTGCTGCTTCCCCAGCAACCTGGGCCGGTCGCGTCCTGCTACTGACATCTCTGGCATCTACAAGCAGACACACAAAATGCTCATTACACAGCATTATATAATGCATTCATACATTTATATGTATAGTATATGCTACATTCTGTGTGCAGAGTTGCCAGATTGGGCGGGGTTTTTTATTCTTAGGATTTTTAGAGTAAACAGGTCAAACAAACAACATTATCTACGACTCCACACACACTAAAAAAGAAGAAAGAAAAAGAAAGGTTTAAAAATAAAATTCTAAATAAATACAACTAAAACACATACACTTCAAACTAATTATAACAGTCTTTCCATTTATATAACAGAAGTCATGTCCATAATCCAAATTCGAAAAGAGGGAAGTGAAGATGACTTCCAGTTCTTTAATATAAGTCTCTAGGCCACAGATTGGGCAGTTTTAAATGTAATTGTACGGGTAAAAATGGTCTTGTGCGGGTGGACAAAATCCGTCTGTTTTGGCAGTTTTTAAATATATATATATTGTATAGGCAGTGTATATTGTACAGGCATAGACATTATTTTGACAGTTCGCTTCAGGTGTTTTTTTGTTTGTGTGGGCAGACTTTGGTGAGCTTTAGGAAAAATTATCCATCCAATCAGTCTGTGTGGCAGTTAATTCACAGCAGTGACAACAATCACATTTAAATTGGGCAATGCTTTGTTTTTCCTGTTTTTTTTTTACCTTTATATGCGTGATATTGCCCAGCCTTATTAGATGCATGCATCATCTATAGAGCTGAAAACACCAACTGGTGGTGGCAAGTCAATGTCTTAATGAGTGAGTCATTCATTAGACAGATTTGTTAAAATGAGTGATTAATTCAGGAATGAACTGTTTTCATGAATGGACACTGAGCCATTTACTCAAATTGTGTATATTTTCTTTGTGGAAATACAGCAAAACCAACAATATTGTAAACATAACTTGCAACATTTACTTTGTTGTTAATTTATTGTTATGAAATCAGTAAAGTATATAAAAATCAATATCAAGTTTGAAACCCTGCTGACATTTGGAGAAAAAACACAATCTGGCTGGTGTGACGTTGCTTAACTGCATATAAATAGCACAAAAACTCAACTCAAATTTTATCTACATTATACTAGACTACATAACGGACATGTTTTGAGTGAGCAACATGCTTGATAATGTCAGCTGAGCTCACACATCATTAAAACAACAAATACGGTGTTATCATAGAAAATAAATATTGCACACACCTAATGACCGCCCACATCCACATCATTGTCTTTAAACAGGGTGGTGTTCCCAAAAGGCTAATCCATCATAGCAGAGGTCATTTACATGCAGTCTTAAATGAACAGCAACAAAAACAACCTGTTTTTGTCATTTAAAAAAATTACACCTGTTTTGTTGAGACTAACACCATGCAAGCTCCTCTTAGAACAGCGCCTATCCGTTTCCACACCTCTCCTCTTGCCAAAGCTCTGACATTCTGGCTGTTAGCTCATCATGAGTGTCTGAATAGCTAAGAGCAGAGGTGGAAAACGAGCATCTCATGGGAATAAAAACAGCCTTAGTAACCATGGCAACGTGGAGAGAAGATGCTAATCTGTGTAATCTGGCCAGATATGCCAGTTGTTAACGTGAAAACCTCATGCATTTCAAACAAAAAGTGACTGAAAACAAAGAAATTTCAGTATGGGTAGGTACTTACTATGGGAGGTATAGCGGCTGCTCTCTGCTTGAGCTGTTTGAGGTCCAGTGGTTTCTGAACTGAAGAAGTGATCACTCCATCATGGGCGAAACTCAACAAACTCGGCCTAGCAGACGTGATTGTGATGAGAGCGAGAAGAGAAGAGTTATTGCTTAATATGGTCAGAGCCTCATTTTCTCTTATTTACTGACTTTGTAAACAGCCCATTAATGCCACAAAACCACAAACACACACGCTTAATCATCATCGCAACACACATAAACAAATATAGTCTTTCCACATGCAGTCTTATGGAAATGTAAAATGCAAAATACACAAAAGACAGCCAGACAGACACACACACTTCTCGCTCTGTTATGTTTGGCAAGCTCACAGGCTAATGTTTCCCCTGACTCGGCCAACATATACAGTGTTTGCTGTCATGGAAAAAATAGAGTCCGACAGGACAAATCAACAATCCCAGCCTCCTTAACCACAAAACACATCAGACCCACCCAAGCAACCAATCAGCCCTGGCTCTCATACACATGCACACTCTCACCTGCTCTTCTCTGAGCTTTCAGTCTCCTCCACCTCATCGGCGCTGCATGTGGCGCTGGAGTCGCTGTCTTGAGCTCCACCTTTTCCTCCATGCTCTTTCTTTTTGACCTCTTTCTTGCCCTCCTCCACGTCCAGGGCAAGAGGTTTATCTTCTCCTGCTGCCTCCTTTACACACTCCACTGGTTCGGTCTTTACCTCCTGCTTCACTCCTCCCTGTTCCACTTCTCCTTTCTCCACTTTTGGCTTTTCATCCGGCCCCATTTCTGTAGCTGCCATGTCCTTGTCTGTTGAGGACGAGGAGGAAGTGGCATTGGGTGCAGTTTTGGGCCGTGCCGAGCCCTCTTCTTTGACCTTGCTGTCATCTGAGGAGCGTGGGGAAGGTAGGCTCTCTGTGTCTGAACTGTTATTGGCTGCACCTTGAAAAAAAAAAAAAAAAAAAGAGGTGATGGGAAACAGTCAGAAGGCAGGACATGAATATCAGCTGTTCTTGTAAGTGTGGATTGACTGGTAAGACGTTTGGCATCAACTCCTTGATTGCAAAGTTAAGTGTCACATGATTTGCTGCTAAAGAAATGTTTCTTATCAATGCTCAAACGAGTACTGATTATATTTTTGTGGAAACCATGATCCATTATAATAAAAAATATGATATACTACACCTATTTATTAATACTACACTAATGATATATACTAATATTGTGTTTGTGGCACAATGTTTGGAGAAATAGCTGAATAAACATTTAATGCAAACCAGCTAACTGTCAGTTAAATTAAAAAGAAAAGCAACTGTTTTACAATCATTTTCTGACCACTGTATTGACCTCTACACATGCTCTTCGCACTTCTCATTTTCATCAGAACCAAACAAACAGTTTTAGACATGCTTGTGCTCTGAAATAATTAGTGTAACGGACAACAGTACAAAAATTAAATTGCTCTTATAAGAATTAACGACCACTTTCAAAAAAATATGATTTTGAGGCAAGAAAAGTTCACCTTATTTATTTAATAAATTATGAAGAGGAAGTTAAAATCCCAAAATGATGAAATTCTTATAAAATGTAAATTATTTCTACACTCTTAAAGCAGAAAATAAATAAACAGATTCCATAAACAATAAGCTAATATATCATGTCGTTTAAAATTGAACAACTTTAAAAAGCTTTTTTTTTAAAAAAAAAAAAGACATTTTTAAAATGGTATTAATTTTGAAAACATCCAGGGGCCCAGGAAAGATCTTTAACGAAGAATCACTCTTACCTAAATCTAACATGTCCTTTGTCAAATCAAAAAGTAAACGTAACTAGTAAATACACAGCAGGGGATTATGACAAGCCTCATTTTCCCACTGGCATAACAAACCCCAGCCGTTGAGTGTGCTCTCCCAGCTGGATGTAATTACACAATAACCATAACATAATAAGCACTTCCCTTTCTGGCTTTATTTCACAAGCTTTGACCTGATAAATGTGGCTTTATGAAATCTTACGAAAGCCATTTATCGGCAAGCCACACCTGATTGCCAAACATACAGCACAAAGCGTTTATTTCATAGCTGCCTGACGTCCTCAGCACAACACACACTTTGACACCTAGACAGTCTGATCGCACCCTCTATAACACGACCACTTCACAAAACGCCACTCTCCTGCAAAAGAAATTCATGCTTGTGCAGAAAGCGTCGCCTCTTTCTGAGAACTTGACTAAAGTAGGTCAGGGTTGTATCACGGGTGAGGTCATAGGTGAGTCTAGGCCACGTGTTCCTGATATTCTGAGAAAAGCACTCCACTGTTTGATTCAAGCTGCAGTGGGATTTCCTGGCAACCGCAAAACCTCAGAGGTGTTTGGTTTCAGCGTGAATTATTTCATAGCTACGGTTGATGATAAAATTACCAAACTGCTCAGATCTTAACTTTGAGTTTCCTTACTTCCATTACACAAAGTCAATGAGTAATGTGCAACAAATGACTGTGTTTAAATGTACATTAGTCTTTGTGTAATAATTACTGCATGATGATGTGGCTGGGTGAGTGTGCAAAGAAGTCTTTGCGTCCATACCCTCTCCGTCCTCCTGAGCCTCCTCCTCATTGCCACTGACTCCCGATCCCTCCATCTCCTCTTCCTCTGCAGCAGACGGAGCGCTGGCCTCTTCGTTCTGAGGAGCTTTACCTTTACGTCTGGCCTTACGCTCTTTCTCCTATGAAGAGCACAAGCACAAAAACAACAACATGAAACCAATACTACTGACAATCATAAATAATTCAACCCATACTCTCTAAGAACTGACCGATTTTATTTTATGCTGTTGCAGAATCTCATCCAGTTTCTGTCTCTTCTTGTAGTTAAAGTAGAAGTTCTTGCACTGGGAGACTGTTTTGGACCCCACCATCTTGGCGATAGCAGACCAATTTCTGCCATACTGGAGCAAACCTATGAAAGTAAGAAAAGGAAAATCCTCACTTTATTAATGTAGAAACAGGAACAGAACTGTGAATGATGGAGTAACTGTCGTCATAGTTATTTCAACACACAACATCCAAGCGTCATTACCTGCCTGACACAACAAAAACAAAATCCCTTAATTATTGATACAGAGAAAAGGAAGTGATGAGAATGGCCAGACCGATGAATCGCTATTGCCATTTAAAACAGATTCAAACAGAAAACAGATATTTGAAGTCAAATCAATGCATCCTTGGTCCCAAACTTTTTAATGGTGGTGTTTGTGTAGGTCTCTTTTTTTTTTTTTCCCTACCTGGTGTCCCACCAAGTCACATGCACTCAAAATAGGCCAGCACCAAGGCTGTTACAGTTTATATAAGATTTATATTACACACTGCCTAACAGACAATATCTTTCAACACTAACACACAAAATCCCTGTGCGCTGGGTAACGGAAGCCTCGAGCGTTCCCATTTGCCCAGCCTCACGTCGTCATTAAGAAAAACCTCAATAAAAGGTCAAAGATCATATGCTGTTGCTTGCCGTCTGAAGAAGGAAAGTGGGCCAACAGCCTGACATGAACTGTTCTCAATCATTTAACACCAAGCTAACGCTCAGCAGACGTCAGCCAAGTCGTTGCGCGCTGCTTAGCTTCACATTAGGAACCTATCTTGTCCAGTCTAAATAGCTGCTTTGATTTATATCGCTAGTGACCACAACAAAGCGCTGCTGCCCTCCACATCAAAGCTACAAGACAGTCAGTGTAGATTCGACAGGGATGGAGAGAATGAGATGGAGAGATAAAATGAAGAGTGTAAATGCAAAAAGAAATGCCCTTAGTGACAAGCAAACAAGCAAAGCAAGAACTCATTTGAAGTCTGATTGGTATGCTTATCCTCACCATCTATGATCCTTGTTTATTCTTCAAACCTCCAGTTGTTTATCAGAAACGCACGCACATCCTAATCTATGTAACATGGCAAACACAGACACTGCAGTGCAAAGGCTGCTTAAATAAATGCCTGCTTAGCAATATACGCATATACAATTACCCAGAAGTACTTCTATATAACAGGTCAAAAGTCAAGGAAACTCCATTCTTTCTCAATCCAACAAATGACAAAGTAGCGGTTAAATCCAGCAAAGGGTCAAACACAGTCCTAAACTTCCTGAAAGGCAGGTTTCACTCATCTTCAATTTCACAATGTCGCATTTTGTCCAATACCTCCAAATGTTAAGAGTTCTCCACTAAGAAAACGCCGTCCAATCAGCTTTGGCGATTTAAGAGCATGTACCAAGGCTACATCCAATTGAAATCCTCAGCATTGGCCCACTGTGGATCATCCAATCAGGGAGTTGCATAAAGAAAATATGCGGCCGACTGGTCCACTCTTCCTTTTTTCTCTATCTCTCCATCAGTCTTTTCATCTTGGCTCACAGTATTTCCATGGAAATGCACAGCAGAGGCTCTTGGAGCTGCAGAACAGCATGAGGAAGAGCAAGAAAGTAGAAGAGAGAAAAAGGGAGTGGTGTTTGGAAGGGAAATGAGCTCCCCATTCTTCCTCTGATAGTTGCGCTGTCGTTTCTCTGACTCTCTCTAAACAGAGCAGCCCTTCTCTTTTTCTTCTCCTCCTCTCTCTCTCTCTATTTATCAAACTCACGCGCTTTCTCTCGCCAGCCCTCTCTCTCTTTCTGTCTCAAGGCCACAGTTTTTTTCCACTCCTCTTCACTGGCTGCCGCTTGGCTGGACTTTAACAGCAAAGTGAAGCTGAGATGCAGTGACTCCACCTCCCTAATGCCCGTCCTCCCTCCCTCCCTCCCTTCACAACCTCATCTGATCTCTTCTATCATTCTCTCTCTTCTGCGCTCTCTAATGCATATTATCTGTGCCAAAACACATCTACGCTCAAACACACAAAAACAAACAGACAATGAGAGCAAGAGATTGTGGCAGAAATAAAGAGAAAGAGAGATTTGAGAGGTTTGATGTTGATATCATGAGAAAGCAGAGAGAAAGCAATTCCTCCTAACTGACCTGCTTTTCTTCTTCAATGTGACCTCTACACACAGTTCTTAACAACAGTGTGAGAGAGGGAGAAACAGGGAGGCTTGCCAAATCCTCTAATTCGTGCCAACCCACAATTCAGCCACTTCCTTTCTTTCTGCACTCCAACAACTGAATCTAACCACTCACTCAATGTTACAGAAAGAAAGAAACTGAAAGACAGGAAGACAGAAAGAAAAGGAGACGACTTGAAAAACAGAAAAAGACAAATTCAAAGACAGACAGATCAAAAGAAAACAAACATTAGGAACGAGAGGAATTTAAAAAAAAGAAAAAGAAAGAAACAGAAAATAGAGCGCAAAAGAAACAGACAGGAAAACAATGCAAGAGACAGAAATAAAAAAAAAAAAAGTAAGAGACAAAGACAAAAAGAGATATAAAGAAACAAACAACAACACCACAAAAACAAAGACAGTTGGATAAAGAGACCACTTACACACTGCAGCTAAATTTGGCTGTCACACTCCTTATCGGAGCTGAACCCTATTCTGTTCACACTGACTTATTCACAAGAGTGACAACTGAAACTGTACGACTGTTACTCTCAAAACTGCAGTCTGGTTTTTTTTTGTGAGTGGCGTTTAAACACATTTTTTTTTACAGTGTCAGACATTTATCTGCATTTTCTAGAGCTAGGAGAAAGTTCATACGCACACACGTGTCTGCAGCTCCTGCCTCTGAAGAAAAGCATCTGAAAAGAACACGAGAGGAGAGCTGTGTGCAGTAGCTCTAGGTTATAAGTCACACAGGCCTTTATCCTGCCATCAAGTGCCCCCACGGCCACATACACACTCACGTCCCTTCATTTACTCAGAGACGTGAACACAAGCAAGGCCACCCTGCCTTTAAAAGGCTGTGCCAGCGTGCATTAGTCACAGAGCGGAGCTGCTCTCTCTCTCTCTCTCAGTGTGGAGGAATGCAGCGAGACGGCCAGGTGCCATTAACATATATTACTGTTGTCTCCCTCTCCTGCTTTAAAAATGATCATAGATAAACACATTAGCATAGAGAGCTGTAAGCTGATTTAAAAAGCACAGACAAGGTAACTGGTTAGTGTTAAGAGGGTCATGAGGTAAGGGGTGACGGTGTATTTTGAGATAAAGTAACAGTAAGACAAAGATAAAGCAGGCAACAGTAAAGTTTGATGTTACCATGTTAAAGAGACAAGTAAAATAATGCAAGTTGGTGGTAAAATGTGAATGAATGAATTAATAAATATTAATAAATGACTAAGTTACATAAAAGTTTGTGCATCTAAATAATTTATATCTATAAATGGGAAAACTATTTATATTAAACAATTGAGTTTTTTTGCTAAGTTTAATGAATTAATGAAAAATAAATAGGGGTCTAGTTTTTTTTATATGCAAATGACCATTTTAATACGTTAAGACTGCATGAGAAATCAGTAACAATGCTTTCAAGTTACTGAACAGAAAACAGGCATGAAATGGAAACAGTCATGTGTTAGCTTGCTCATGTAATGTATTGTGTATTGAACTTTCGAATGGGCTGTTTTTGCAAATTATCCCCATGCATTAACACAAACTCATTTCAAAAGAGAACTCTTCAAAATTAATTAAAGATTCATAAAATCTAAAACATTGCATAAACAGATACTTGTTGGCTTAGAGTCAAGGACAAGTTCTTGTGATTGTAAACAACAAACTTGATCAGGCCGAGTGGACTTTATCATTAATGAAATGTTATTAAGTTGCAGATCCTTTGAGTGGTGTGGAGCAGGCAGCCTGAAGGATCAGATGTGATCTGCCGGTGCCAGAGAGGCAAAGTGACGTGGAAGCAGCTCATCTGAAGTAGGTCAGTGGAGCGTGCGTTTAGCACACTAATAGTCTGCATTACATACCAAACACTGACACGTACAAGAAAGAAGATTAGACATTTGCTCTTCCCTCAAACTTTCGGTTTTCTGCAAATATAATCCCACATGAAGTTTTGAAGGTCCATTAATGAAGCTGTTGTTACTAAACCACGAGTAAATGACACGTCCAGATGTCCAGCTGTCATAAAAAACACCGCTCCCACATATTAACACATTATTGTGTGCATTACTAAATATGTGTGTGTATGAAATGAGGCCAAGGGCACAGTGTGTGATCTAGTGCTCGTGTAAATGTTTGTGGAATTGCTAGGCTAAGTGTTACAGGTCTTATCAGGCAGAGTTACATCTAGTTAACTGAACACCGGGAAATCCTAACTGTCAACATCCTATCAAGACAAACAAAAAGCCCATTATGACCTTTTCTGAAAACATTATTGTCTTTGAAACTATATTTTGATCAAGGCCACCTAAATAATAAAACACTTACTGTGTTTTGTAAGGTTTTCTAACGTAATTGTGTGTGTGCCAATGGCTCTATATTGTGAGAATATTCAACAAAGCGCCAAACATGGGTTCTGACCTTTCTTTGCAGTCTCCATCTCCTCTTCAGTCCAGCGAGAACTTTCATTCATCTCCAGATTTGCTAAAATGTACAGAAGAAGTATGCCATGTAAATAATAATGCCGTTTTCAATTTTCTTTCTAAATGCAGCTTCTTTATACATTAATAGAATAGATCAAAATCTCCAAAACTGTTTCAATAAACTATTTTAATAAGCAACTAAATCTGACTTATCTGACTGGTATAAAACAACAAATCATGCAAATTAACCAATCAATAAGTAAAGTGCAAGAGGAAGTCCACTCAAAATAAAGGTTGCACATTCACATACTTTAAGTTACTTAACTAAAAGCAAAAACAGGCTCTCTTTTAACATTAGTAAAAGTCCAAGAGCCGCCACAGGCAGTGTTTTGACCCTCATGCTGAGGTATAGGGGACGTTTTTAACTG
This sequence comes from Enteromius radiatus, assembly GCA_032357445.1. Classification (NCBI taxonomy): domain Eukaryota; kingdom Metazoa; phylum Chordata; class Actinopteri; order Cypriniformes; family Cyprinidae; genus Enteromius; species Enteromius radiatus. The sequence goes on along the minus strand of JAUCMS010000145.1, from coordinate 14,236,546 downwards.
AAGCACAATCAGAGAAAGTTCAAGAACACTCTTAGCTAAGCTAGATGAGCTCTAAACATCATGAAAAAGTGCATTTTGGAAATTGAAATGCCTTCTCATCGTAAAACCAGGGAACACTGTGACACGGGACAGATGGTTTCTACTCAACCATCAAAGTATTTGTACAGCATTTCATTATTAGGATCATTTTCATTCTGTTGATACTGCTGTTAAAATGTCCTCACATTTTGGGAAAACAGAAAAGGGAAGTTATAAAACTACAAATGGGACAAGTTATACAATAAAAGATTGTGCACGGTTAATTTGCAGAGCAAAACAAAGAACTCATTTGAACACATGTGACCTCAGAGACCCACAGAAAAAAGTTAATGGTATGCAAGTGTGTGCTAACCCAGCTCACTGCTTAGCGGGGAAGTGTTTTCTTCCTGCTCGTTGGTCATAGAGCGAGTGACTCGTCCTTTTCGGTGACCGCGGCTGTTTGCGGTGCGCCGGCCTTTAGCGGTTACAGGAGGCTCTTTCTCCTCCCCGTCCTCACCAGAGGTGTCATCTCTGCGAGAACAGAGAAAAAAAAAATACCATCATCATAGTCTAGACATGCTCTTATCACAGAAATATTACTCATACATCCTGATTATCAGACAGGCAGATAAATATTTGAACTGTTAGCCAATAACACAGTCCAAAAAAGCCCTATATAAATGTGAACACACTAGTGTATTCCCCTTCAGCTGTGCAGCACAGTGTCAGGAAGTGGCTGTGGGATGAACAGACCCTCATTTATCTTACCTGCACATTATCCATCTTGCAGATACAGAACTAAATATAGGAGCAGCAGCTGTGCCCGCAGGTTGTGTGAATCATGGGGGAAAAGTCCGAGAAATGCACAGACTCTGCTTAATGCACTCATTTAATGTATAGCTGGCATGCTGGGGCGTATACTGAGGCCTGTGTATTCGAGCCAGTGCTAATGTGCTCTAATCACACCCTGCAGTACTGCTGACTGCACAGGTTTCGTTTAGATTAATACACTGTTACCTATACTTCCCTAGAGTATTTTAATATAGTGTGCACCTGCGAGTGAACTAGCGTTAAGAAATTAACAACTCACTAAATTAGGCTGAAAGAACACAGAACCAGCATCTGTGCATAGCCACCCTTCAGTAAAAACTAGAATGCTGGGTTTCTACATGAGAAATCTATTACGCTGTTAATATTAAATCAAATTCGAAAAACAGAAAACTTGTTTTTGCCATTTATAATTTTAATATTAATTCAAATGTGTATATAAACAAAAAAATAAAATGGATTTATTCAAATGTACGTAAATATATCAATGCATTTTATTTTTATTTGATATACACATTTTTACATTCACTATATTTAAATAGTTTTTGTATTGATTACTTGAAAAACTAATATCAACGTTTACTTGAAAGTAACAAATTAAATTAGATTTAAAATGACCATGGTACATTGACCACAGTTGTATCCTATAGTCTGTAAAACCCAAACAGCCTAAAAGAGCTCTGAATCAGAGGACTTTAGCACTAGCATTGAGTGGCAAGTCAGCAGAATGCTTTTTCCACCTGCCGGTTACATAACTGTGCCTTCGCTGTTTAAGCTGAATCACAGAGAAAAACAAGCTGCAAGGCCACAGGTTCAAAGGATCTGATGAGAGAAAATTCAAGGAAAAAAAACAGCTGATGGATGGGTGTGAGATGAGAGGGAGAAGGTGGCGAGTAATAGAGAAAGATACTCACTTCATGCCGTCTTCTTTCTCATCTCCCTCTGCTTTGTCCTCCTCACGGTCTCCCTCCTTCTCTTTCTCCTTGTCGTCTTTCTCTTCCTGATTGTTGCGGTTCACCTGTTGCTGTGCCTGTTGATTATTCTGCGAATGCAACCAATCAAAAAACAGAAAATCAAAACCATCAAAATCATGCTAGAATAAATAGTCATCCTGATTAAATTGTTAAAAAAAAAAATTAAATGCAGACACAAGCTCAAGTACATCTATGATGCCCACCCAAAAAACCTGTCTAGAATCAGAACATTGTTCTATAAATTCCTTTGTAAGGAAAAAAAAACCTGCAGGTGATGGTCCTATCACCCAGGCCTCACTTCTATGTATCTGGGTTTTCCTTCGCAAAGGAATTCCATTTTGAATTATGAGGCACTATCTATTTTGGTCAGGAAAGAGAGAGTATGCTCCACCACACCTTCTATGAAAGGGAAAAATGGATGAGAGAAAGATGAAGGGGGAGGGGACAGACAGAATCTGAGGGGACTGAAGACGGACAGATCAATGAAGTGAAAGAGTGCAGGAATCTCTGTGCTCCAATTATGCCTCTGAGCTTTTCAGTTTGACAGACACCCCCTCAGATAACCTTACGCACACATATATGAAGATATCCACAATACAGGACAGTTCACTTCAAATTTGATCAAATACATTTCAGCAAAATTATTCTTCCATGCTAACCAATTGATTCCAACATAAGACAAAAAAATTATGTTTTTCTTCTCTGAAAAAGGTAAAATTAGACATCATGTCAGCTGCCCGCATCCCTCATTACAGAGCTGCATGCACACACACACACACACACACACACACACTCAGTTATTCATGCACAGTTAAACACACATATACTGATGCACTCATCCAAACAGTAACTTGCTTTCTGTTTTTTGGTCTCCCTTTTGTTCATGCTTTCCTTCACCCATCAGGCTCATCCCACTGTATCCCTCGTTTTCAGTGTTTGTGTCACTGGCTGAGAGCGTTTTAATGCGAGCCCATTAAGATCAGGCGATATTTAATGACCTGAGCAGAACTGCTCCAGCAGCAGAAGACCAGTAAAACAAATGTGTTTGGGCTGTGGGCTCATTATTCTATCAGCTTTTATTGAGCCTGCTATTATTGCAGGCAGCACACACACACACACACAGAGCTCTCTAACAACTTCACCTCATGCTCTCCTGCTTTAAAGCAAAACACAAACATTTCATACATTCACAATGCAGCAGATCTATGACTTGCCCTCACACACACATATACAGGATTAAATGAGTTTGTAAGATCAGGAGAGAATCACTGCAGAATCCAACAGGGCACAGAGCTAGATAATTACTTCATATGCTTTGAGCTCACTTTGAGGTGTGTGCCTGTGATACTCATTAGAATCATGCTGATTTATTTTTAATAACACACACTCATTAAAAAGACAAGCCGAATTCACACCATCACTATAAACACTATAATCATGCTGTAATGAGGGGACAGATCCACAAGCAAATAAACAATGTGTATATCATTGGATATAGCATAATGCTATTGGTCAACATCCTTGAAGTTTTCAGGGCTTATACTGTGTTCCATTCAACTCGGAAAGTCATAATTCCAGCTTTCTACTTGGAAAGTGCAATAGGACACCATTTGATGCAGGACTTCCAATTTCAACACTCTTGCAGAAGCTTACTATTGTTTTTGCAGAGAGGTTGAAGACATCATGCAAAACGGCAGGACACATCAGTGTTTCATTGTACAACAATAAAACAATAAGGAGAATGTATAAAATATCACAAATGATCTTCTTTGTTGATAAACACACCTCAAAAACTAATTCCAGTACTGCTGTTCTGTTTCTTTACACAACATTTCCCAAGTAGGAAAATTTCACACCCAACTTTAAAATTAAACGCAGCATTAATATGTCAAAGGGCATGCAGGGAGATGTAGTCTCATGCTCACCTGGCTCCTGCCTCGGCGACGGTAGCTCCTGCGAACAATGTTCTTGTAGTTCTCATTCTTCTTAGTCAGGTAGTAGAACAGGACACACTCAGCCACCGTCTGTGAGCAGACACACACACAAACACACACACAGAGAGAGCGCTTCAAAATTAGCTCGTTCTTCTCATACACTCGGATCATATTCATGCACAATGCCTCCAGTGCAAACAATGAGATGAAGAGGGTGGTATTAATAAAGACGCAGGTGTACCTTTCTCTCCAGAAAGGAGGCTATCAGGCCAAAGTTTTTTGGGTGCTGGATAAACCTGTAGTGAGGGAGAGGAAGAGCTGTGATACAGAGCAAACGCAACGTTCAAATGATGTATGATCATCTTTAGGTGACTTTTGTGAAGGTGACTTCTTTAGAGTGCGTTGATACCTCTGGTAAGGTTCCTCATTGGCACACGCTTAAAAACTAGACTAGACAAGATCTCTCTCTCACTTCCTTTTGCTGCTGACCTCTGCGTCATGATACAGAACTTTACATAGCCTCTGCCACTCTCAAACCAAAGTTGACGCAGATTGATAGTGATCCACTGGTGCATCTCCTTTTTAGCAAAACAGCTTTTATTTGTTGTAGTGTCGCAGTGACTTTCTTTGGCATTATTTATTATGATCCTGACTCCAAAATAGTTGCCTAAAAGCACTTAAAAAGCCTGTGGTTATTCTAAAACTGCTTCATGCTATTTCAGTTGAATGATCTTTACAACGTCTGCTCAAGCAGTCGTGCTTACATCAGCTTCAGCAGAGATGTAGATTTCATCCGTTCACGTTTTACCTAGTGCTGCACCACAAGCCAACTATCAAACACGACCACATGCACACAAACTGCTGAGCCCTTGAAAACCAGGAGAGAGTTGCTAAACCACACGCTGATGCATTTGAGTACCGATTTCGTAACTCCTCATTCTTTCAAACAAAATCAACATGCACATCAAAGCAAAGAGACCTGAACATACTTCTCACGGAAAGTGTCCTTCTCCTGCTCGCTCCACATGTTCATGACCTGTCTGTCTTTGTAGACCTTCATGGGATCGTCCATCAGCCCGTTCATGTTGATGAACTTTATCCTCTGCTGCTCGGCATCAAAAAGCATGGGAGGAATTACAGCTAACTGACGCATCTGCTTCTCTGAGTTCTGCAGTGTGAGAGAGAGAGAGAGTGGAAGATGCAGTCACAAAAATGAAACGAAAATAAATATGCAACAAGAAACTGAGAAACAGTTAGGCAAAGACAGTCAGCAAATATGTGACCTCTGAATCCTATGTCTGTGTTTAGGAAGTGCATCAGCCACAAAACCCTACTGGTGGTGTAAGAGACCTTTAGTTGTGAAGCCACTATCTCCAGACAGACATTTAAACAATCCTTTTACATTCACAAGTATGCTTTGAGTATGTCTAGCAACATTTTCTCCAGAATTGCAGTTTTGGTAACATATATACTACTGTCCATGTTCGGTAAGACTTACTCTGTAATAACACAGTGTTATTACACAGTACTCATCAAGGATGCATTTGTTTGATTTTTAATGAGTTTTTAATCACTTAGACGCTTTTGATTAATTTAATACATCCATGCTAAATTAAATTATTTCTTTAAAAAAAAGAAAATCTTAGAAACTTCTAATATTTAAAAGGCTGCAGTTAATATGATCCGACTAATATTTTATTAGCCAAAAGAAAAAAAGCTTCATTTTTAACTATATCGTCATCAACATGATTATAATGATTCCAAAAAAAAGGTAATTGAGTGAATGATTTAGATTATTTCAGATGGCTAACTCGTGAGATGATTCATTAAAAGTTTACTGTGTGTGAGTTAATCGTTTATGAGTTAGATAACCGTTTTGAACGCACAACATAATATGAAGAGATGTGACTTGACATTAATAACGGTACAATGTTTTTTTTTTAAATCCTCAAATTTAAACTGCAAGCTCAGAGTTACTATAAAATCCATTCTTCCACTATGGTACTGTAGATTTGGCACCAAAAAGCAATGCGGGACAAAATGCACCCCTACCTCTTGCTCTGAGATGCCATCGATGATCTCAGAAACCTCATGTTCGCTGCGGGCTGCTGAGGCCAAGCCCCCACCACGCTGAGCCACTCTACTGTAGAGAAACACACATAAATATAGATATAAAATACACTGAAGAAACCACACATGACCATGCAAATATCTCCAAAGCTCACAACAACACAAAACCACTCACTTCTGCATGCGCTCTTGTAGCTCCCTCTGTTTGCGGATCTCAGGAAACTGTTTTTCGTAATACTCCCGCACTTTGCTCTCTTTGGCTCTGCGGCGTGGGTTATTCTCGATGCGCTCAACTTTCTTCTCCCAGGCCTCCATTAGCTGGTCGTAGCGCTGGCAGAATTTCTGTTCCTGAACACACAAGTAAGAAAATAAGGGATGAATATCAAAATACTCATCGAGAGTGAAAACACTGGAATGAAAATAATTACTAAAAGCTAACAGTTGCAAATCTAGTTTTTAACCACCCCTTTATTACAATAACTATAATCTAACCACTCTTTCCTAACATTAAGATCCTCGCCGGGATCCTATGGAAGGCTATTCATGCTGCTGTAGTTCTAAAAAAAAGAAAGAAAAAAAAAAAAAAGGTACCCAATATCCAGGTACAGCAAGCTTCAACAGTGGCATCCTGCTGTGTGTTTCTATGAGTGCATTTGAGTGCTTTCACTTACCCACTGTTTGCGAGCATGATTTCTTCTTTTGAAATACAGAATGAGCTTCTTCCTCATTGCCTGATTTCTGCAAAAATGGAAAACACAATAATTAAGAAAGATAATATGCTACCTCTAAAGTTCAGGTGCGATGCATCTTGTGTGTCCCCTTTTCAATGCTGAGTCTTTTAGGGGGTGGGGGGGGTATTTTATTTTCAACAAAAGGTGGAAATTCTAATTCTGAGCACTTGGAAAAATAAGAGCACAAACAGCACACATAAAAACCACTAAACATGTAAAATAATTGTATATAGCTAAAGTTGAATGTTTGTTTATTTAGAGTTCTTTATTTGGAAAGTTAGCTACCTAGTTAGCCAGCAATGCAGGTCAGATTAGTAATCATGTTTAATTCTCTCACTGCATGCTGATTAATTCTCTCACTTGGCAGAGGTCACGACTATTAATCTACTCACTTCTTGCATTAATAAACCCTCCGCAAGGGTGTGTTTATCTTCTAGCGCTTCACACAAAGTGCATATTTATGCCTACACATCAAGGGAAATCGGCCTGGCATCATGTGAATTTGATGAGACACTGGTGCACTTGGCAGAATCTCTTTGAGTCATTGGTTTGTGTTTGTACTTGTGCGAGTGAGATTAAGTGTGTAGGTGCAGAGGTGGCACTGCATTACACAGCAGATGGCCTGCAGGATTAGCTGCTGTGCGAGACGCACTGGAACCTAGAATGCAGCTCAACGCCCAAGATCTACCCACACATCAACTACTACACAAATACTTCCCACTGGTGCTGCTCAGGTTGATGATAGACTCCTGAAAACAAAACCCTCAATTGTGTGTGATCAAAGAACAGCTGAAAAACATATTCTATCTTTCTCAAACACATTTTTGCCTCTCTGCAAATTGTGAGCATACTTGCAAAGATGAGCATTTCGAAAAAGTGTATTTGACTGTTCAAGGCCTATAAAGCAGCAAAATAATCAGTTCATCAGTTCACATGTTCACACCTCTCAGGCAGCACTCAGAAACTGTCTCTACCACATCGCACATCACATCAGCGAAACGAGTTCCATATCGCTGCTTATTACGTTTCAATAGTAGAACAGCAATTTAACATAATGATTATAAATGCTGAAGAAGAAGGTGGTGGCAAATAAGCATGATTGTAATTGTTTAAGGTACAAATCTCTATGTCTCTCAGTGAATGGAGTAGTTTATGGTTCTGAATGAAACGACGAGAGATACAGTGTACTCACATCTTGATGTTCTCATGGTACTGCTTGGTATCAGACGGCTGGTTATACAAAGGCTGTAGGGGAGACAGATGAAAGCAATGGAGTTCAGTTTCACACACACACACAACGCGGTCACATCAATGCATCCCAGCTCTGGGAGAACTTCTCTTTTTCTACCGTCCCATTTTTTAGCCGAGCCCAGAAACACAGAAGAGAGTGTCCTCTTCAACACCACATCTAAAACCTTCTGCTATTACCATCATCACCATCACACACTTGTTTGAGCTGCCAAGTGAAGGATTTTTCCGTGGGGGACATGGACATGTGGCAGCGTATCTCTCTCTCAAAGTGTATGATAAAAGAGATGGCACCAGAATGGCTGTTCTATCACCTCGATTATTAAGGAATTGGTGGTCACTTCCTGTTAGGTTTCTAATCTAATGGGTTCTGAGTGGCATTGCTCCAAAAGTTTCTACACAAGGTCAAAAGCTATGTTGTAAACAAATAGGCAGCAGTGCATGAAGTCACACACAAGCTGAAGGAGTTCATATTTCACACTGTAGAGGTCATGTTACTGCTGTAGGTTTTCATACACCTCAAATAATACAAATCACATGAAAAAACAATCCATATTTAAAAAAGATGAATTAAGAAATCATTTCATTCCTTTCCGAAAATCATGTGAAAAATTCTGAGTAATGCTGCAAAGAAAAACAACATTATGAAAATGATTGTGAGATATGCTGTCACAGGATATGAGACATAAACAGAAGACTATCGTTAGCGTTAATGCTGACAATCGACTGATGCGACACCTGACCCCATCACGCTAAGCAAGAATATGAACTTAACTGATATAAATTTATATTTACTCTATTAGCGTCATAAACGATTTTTAATAAAGATATTGTAGACAAGAATAATACAGACAATGTGTCAAAAAGATAATACAAGGAGAAATGTGGACTCACCAGCTCTACTCGGGGTCCGAGTCCCTCCAGGATGCGATGAGCCTCCTCTGCCTTTTTCTGTTCAAAAAACACACAGCACACATGTCAGCGGCACATCACCACAGCAACACACCTTACACTGTCTCAAGCGCACACACATAAACAAGCCAGTGTATAAGGGATGTACTATTAATAGAGCTCTCAACAGAAGACACTCGCTGCCCTCTGCCATCTACCTCTCTCCCCTGTCTCTTTGTGAAAGAGGAGAGAGAGAGAAAGAGGGGAAGAGGGAGAGAGAAAGAAGGCTGGGGAGGTAATCCAATTAGATGCAATAAAAAAAGAAGAATCTATTACATTCTGTGCCGTCTCAAATGCAGAGAGTGAGAGAGAGAGAGAGAGAGAGAGAGAGAGAGAGAAAGTAACAGAAAGAGAAATAAAAACACTGGAGACCTTATGGCAGGCTATTTTGTGTCTCTTCCACATAAACATACAAAACAAAAGCTCTAAAACTACATTTTCTTTCTCTATGAGAAAAAGAAAAAACTCAATGCTTTTAGAGCAGTAATGGGTTTTCTAAAAAAAAAAATTGAAATGGGATAAATAGGCCACTTTCTACTAGTCATACATCTACTAGCTATTTTCTGGCAATTATCCAAACAGTGAGTGTGAAATATTATTATGCCCAGAGTACAAGCAGCTCACACTCGGAAATCATCTTTTCCAGTGAGCAGATCTGATCACCAGATAACTGTCAATCTCATCAATAACAGGAAAACAATAATCAGCCTACCACCATTTTAAAGGGGATGTGCAATAGAAACAGCCAGCTTTTTCACTATACCAAATACATTCATTATAGGGCTGGGCAAAAAATCGATGTAATCGATTAATCGATTTTGTAGTCTAAAACGATTTTTATTTTTGCAAACTCGAGTTTTTTGCTACAATAGTTTTTTCGGACTTTTCTGCGTTTTGTCCTTGTGGGTTACCGTAGCGCAATATGAGCTAGCCCCCGCCCCGCGTAACACAGTCAAAAGCAGAGAACTGCTTTCAAAGAAAGGCACAGGTAATTCCGTAATGTGGTGTTTATCTATCACCAAAGGCTTAGCGGCCGTTCACATGCAGCGCGAGTGCTGTATTTTCAAAGGAGCCGCGCAGTTTAAAATCCAAAGTAGAAATGTTTTTATAACTGATAGCGCTTTCATGGTTGCCTGGTAACAGCAGACGCTACAGAAGCGCGAGCGCCCAAG
>JAUCMS010000145.1:14215588-14226520 GCA_032357445.1 Enteromius radiatus | reverse complement strand
ATACATGCATGTGTTTGTATTTATATATACTTAATAAATATACACAGTATATACAAATATATTATGTAAAGAAGAACGTTTATTTTGGATGTGATTAATCGCGATTAATCATTTGACAACACTAATATTAGAATGATTTCTGGAGAATCATGTGACATTTTAGACTGGAGAAATTCAGCTTTGTATCACAGAAAGGAATTATATTTTAAAGTATATTAAAATAGAAACCTGATATTTTAAAAATGTAATAATTTCATAATATTACTGTTCCTTTTCTGTAATTTATCAAATAAATGCAGCCTTGATGAGCATAAGAAAATATTAAAAAGCTTACTAGCAGTGTGTATAGAAAGTATTTGTTCGGTAAACATGCATATGTATTTGTGTGTGTGTGTATTTTATATTATATATATATAGTTTTTTTTTTGGTTCGTTTAGTTAAAACAATTCTTCATACTATTTTTCCAGAAGAAATCACTGTCATTACATTTATATCTACTGAACTGTAGCCCACTATATTATAAACCAAAGCACTAGATATTTTACCAGCAATAAGGACTTCAGTGCTACTATGTAAGTTTTCATACAGAACTCGACTTGCAATCTGAGTGCAAAACTTTCCCACTGTGTTGTGGTCTCAAAATTGTGGTCTGACATTCACCATCAAATCAATAATAAAAACACATCAAGCTCCACACAGTCTAGCTCTAGGAACATAAACCAACGGCTGTAAAAATCACTCAATCAAATCAAGATTCCAGTGGAAATTAAACAAGAAAACCATACTCAGGCACTACATTAGCTGTCCATCAAAGAGCACAAATTAACAAAGAACCTATCTTTCAAGAAGAAGCTGCCAGAGTTCCTGTGAAAATCAGATCATGTAATGAGTGACTGGATATTAAACATGCTACTCAACTAGGAGTGGCAAAATGAAAGAGTTACTGGGTTCACACACAATAATTATCCTCATTGTGAAGTTATCAAATGGTATTTACTGTTCTTCAATACTATAAAGATTTAATGGCTTTAGGATGTCTATACACAGAGATAAAGAAGAAAAATGCTTGCAGATTATTTACAAGCATCCATTGCAAAAACAACTACTCAATTACATCTATTTCTATTTCACTGTAAACCACCCAGGTCACTTTTTTACTCCTTTTAGTTTCATTTGTATAATCAATGTACAAGGTACGTAAGTGAACACCACGACAAAATGTATCTTATCTTATCTATTACATGCATTCTTAATGAGCTCATGACATTATTAAATCAAGTAAAAAGTAATTGGCCAAAACTCAAACATCTCATTCCTAAGGCAATACATTGTAACTGTGTTAAATGACCACTGTTAAAGACAAAACTTGACTTGAGTTTAAAGACAAGACATTATTTCAAGTGTCAAAACATGCGGCTGCTGAATTGGACAATTTCAGGATATGGTTTCAGTTTAATATTCAGTGTTATTGTGCAGCCTGATAGGATACTATAAACTCACACGCAATTTTATAATTGCATTAATGTACTTTAAAAGAATAGTTTACCCAAAAGTGAAAATTTGTTGTTGATGTACCTATAATCAGGGAATCCAAGATGACTCATCCATAGAGGACTTTGTTTCTTTAATCAACAGATTGTTAAAATGCCTTAATGATGTATGTTTCTTACAATCATGCAGCTTAAATACGCTTAACTATAACAAGACATTCACTGATGGACTATATAATGTGGATTAATTGTGTATTATTGTGATATTTTTAATTACTTTCCATGGCTTTCGTCTTGATGGCACACATTTACTGAGGAGTATCCACTGAGAGTAAATAATGAATTGCTACATTTTTCCAAATCTGTTCTGATGAAGAAACAAACTACAAATCTATATCTTAGATGGCCTGAGGGCGAGTACATTTTCAGCAAATTCCTATTTTTGTGTGAAACCAAAACCGTATACTTGATTTCAGTAATTTAAAAAAAAATCATAATAAGAAGAATATTTATATTTAAATTTTTTAATACTATGAAAAGCAATCCTGTACTTTCACTCTGATATGTTTAAGACACTTTGACTTTCATTGTATAATTCTTACAGAGTGTACTTTAAAGGACTCTGTACTAAAATGTACTAAAAATTACTTTTACATACTATTGGTTCTAGGACAACAACAACAACCTCTCCCTCTTAACCTCACCCTCTTTCCAACTTTGCAAAGAAAATGTCTGAGCTATAGCCTGGATAATTATTTAAAAAAACAAGCCAAATAAATGATTCTGTCCTTTAAAATAAAATCCACAATTTTAAAATCATTTTAAAAACAGTAGTGAGCACAGGTGATTGATGCACTAAGAAAGAATGTACCTGTTTTATGTCTAGTTTTACCATCTTTCAACTAACCTGGCAAGAGCTCAAGTCAGCAAGGACCAACTGACTGCCCTGAAGGCTTTTTACGCCACTGTGTTTCCTGTCTTTTTCAGTGTGTGCGCACATCTGACACTCTGGTTCAGCCAGTTTTGCTGAAGGAAAATACTTTCCATGCTCGATCTGAGCAACAGCACCACTGAAAGAGCACGACTGGCAGGGCTTCCTCACACACACACATGAAGCTGGTCACCTGAATACACTGCTGACATCATTCAGCGTATTTCTGAGTGTAAATAACCAGCAGAAAACCATTTAAAGCACATCTGCTAGGAAAAAATACTGGGAAAGTGGAATTCACAAAAAAATATGTGATTACCAAAAAGTAAAAGGATATATAAATATGCAATATTTGGGTAAATTAAAGAAGATTCAACTGAATTTATTTTTATCAACCACTCACCGCTCAGCAAGGCTGTGTTTATTTAATCAAAAATTTATTATGAAGAATAATGCTGTGAATATTTAAAAAAATTATATATATATATATATATATAAAAAACAATCAATTTTTATATATATTTTATATATAATTCCAATATGCCGATTTGATGCTCAAGAAACTTATTAATATTATCAAAAACAGTTGTACAGCTTAATTATGTGATGTTTTTGGGATTATTTTATAAATATAAAGTATTATTTTGACATTAATAACGTCTTTACATTTACTTTAAATGAATTTACACCATACTTGCTGATAAAAAATAAAACCTTCTAACTGACACCAAACATTTAAATAGCTTTAGATGATACCATCCTCTTTAAAGACCAACTCGTGTACTGTATGTAAATGTTTCAAGACAGAAGGAAGCTGACTCAGAAACTTGTAAGACATGCATACAGTGTCACAATGTTTCCAAGAGCAGAATCACAGACCATAACAAAAGATCTATAGTTTGACTGGCTGTAGAAAAACTTGATTAACAACTACCACAAATAAACTGCTACAGTAAAACAATGCTTAATAGGGAAACAATAACAATTATACTAATAAATACAAAAATATTATTTATTTAAATAAAATATATAATAAAGTATCAGTCCACCACATTGTACACTGTAAAATGAACACTAACACTAAATGTAGCTAAAAACGGTGAAATAAAAGCACAAATACACTTAAAATACAATAACACACGGTTGCAGCGAGAACAACATTATTTAGGAATAAGTTACATTTGTTAATAGACTACCATTCCATTATTCTGTTGACAAGCTATTACCATAAAACTAATACTACAAATACTTTACTTTTCCTGAGAAAACTTCAGTTTTGTTGCTTTAACGATTGTATTTTAGCGTGAATTATGCGTGCCATGGTATATTTTGTAATGGTAACAAATGTAAATAGCTCGCGTGTGAGTTTCTTTGTTAGCTGATTTGACTAGCCTGCTTCATTATTCCCATTAGTCTGGAGATCAACAAAAGCAACGTGACATAAAGCAGGTGAAGCACAGACATAAATAGAAGCGTAACATTTTACTTTACGCACCTTTTCGTCAACTTCAAGCAGTCGTCTGTCCCACCTGTGTGTGTGTGTGAGCTGTTTGGGATCTGAGCTCAACCAAACCTCGCTGCTGTCTCTCGGGGCAGACCGGAGCAAGCGTCCTGTTGATCGCGGGTTAACGCTCGGTTCCGCCGCCAGTGAGTCGCTCGTTATTTAGGTGCTCTATCCTGTGTGAATGGCACCGGGACACCATTCCTCACACCTGTACCCCCGGATAAACTTCAGTCTTTCTATGAACACTATCACAGGCTGGCTCACACAAACTTGCTGAGAAAGCCGGAAGGCGGTGTGGGATCGCATTGCACGGAGGGATGGATGATTTGTTTTGGTACGCCAGTCTGGGACAGTGTAGAGGGGGAGAGTAAATCACTGTGCCCCCTTGTGGAGGATGATAAAATAGGCCGAGGCAAACTGGATTAGATAGGATATATTGGTCACGTGAGAACGTGAGTTTTTCCTTTGCTTGGAGGCAAACAAAGGCAAACGCATGTATATACAGGTATTTTGTTGTAAGTTTACAAAGATGTAAGTTATAACAACTAGTTGTGTTCCCTATATTAATTAAGTGTGATGTGTTTCATCATTTAAATGCGGTATTTGATTGTTTAATGTCTTCATCTTTTAACAAGATGCCAAAGTAAGGTTATAAGGAATAGGCCTATAGGCTAAAAGAATAAAAATAATTGATATTTGCAGTTTTTATCAAATTATCTTTTTTTTTCGTGCTTAAACTGTATTTTTGTTGTTGTTGTTGTTGTTGTTGTTGAAAACAGTAGGCTAAATATTGCATATTGCAACTATTTAATCAAGTCTTCTTAATCTGATTGTTTTTAGTCTGATTGAAAATGACTGTATAGGAAGCCAGTGACACAAAGGGATGGGACGATACACCCACCTCCCGATTCGATACGTACTTTAAATTACAACTAGATTACAAGTAACTTCCCCTAAAAACTACACTTAGGAACTTAAGATTAATTTCATTACAGAATGACTGTGTTTAAAGTCTATTGTAGTGAATTGTTTTCTCGAAATCAAATGATCATTGTTAGAGAGGGTTCAAATTTGTGAAAGATAGCTAACTGTGTTGTGTGTTATAAATGGAGGTATTTGCTGCAGCCAGCAGAGGGGGCAGTTGCACTTTAAATAATGCTTTGATATCAGAGGGAAGTAAACCTTACAGAAGCTGTTTTGAATAATTTGAATGAAATTATTGTATACATAAATTATTTGATTTGATTTATTATACACTCTTAAAAATAAAGGTGCTTCAAAAGGCACAGAAATGCCAGAGAAGAACCATTTTTTTGGTTTCACAAAGAACCATTTAGTCAAAGGTTCTTTAAAGAACCATCTCGTTCTTACCTTATTATAATCTAAAGAACCTTATTTTCCCAGAAAAATGAAACAGAAAATTTCTTCAGATGTTACAGGTTCTTTATGGAACCATTTAGACAAAAAGTTTATTCTATGGCATCGTGAAGCACCTTCTTATTTCAGAGTGTATGTTCACAAAAATCAAGGCTTTTCTTACCAACATTTTTTAGACAAAGCTGTATAAATTTACAATAATATGAAATATGGCAACAAAGGCATTACCTCAGATAAAGACAATGAAGAAGGCAGCCAGGTCACAGAGGTGGATAATATGAAGAGTATGACAGTAGTAACAGCTGTAAATATTCATAAAAGTAAACTTATTTTGTGTCTGTATGTCTTTCCTTTCCAATAATTAGTAAGATAGAGGCAATGACAGATTTAGATTCCGGTATCAAGGTGAGCGCTTACTGCATGTCTCACCAAAGTTTCAAAGACAAATGTCCACCGAGTGATGCTAAAACACAGGTTCAATATTGAACCCTGGCAACTTTTTATGATGTTGATATATATATGTATTTTGGTGAATAGTCAATATTACTGAAGCATATTTTAGGTCACCTGATTTTCAATTTAAATGTTGTGCTTGAATTCCTGCTAAGGAACTTCCTTAAACGAGTAGCCTCGTGTCATTTATGAGAAGGAAGTTCATTCAGGTTCATTTCCTTCTTGTTGTTTACTTCAGTCAAAGTAACACCTGTCTACTCACAAAAGGCGATGAGAATTGTGCCATATAAGTCAGGTAAGACATTTCATATAAATTTTACTTCCAAAACCTTTTGTATATTGTGCTAAATGTGAAGCCTTCTATAATTCTGTCTATGAGTAGTCATATAGTAACAGTAATAGATATAGTTTTTATGTTTTGACTAACTTTTGATATAAATGAAAAGGCAATGAGAACATATGGAAGTGATTCAATTTAAATTCAATATTGTTAGTAATATTAATCTGTTGTGCGTTATAGTTATTACATAGGTACATCTTAATAACCATACATTTAAAAAAAAAAATCAGTGATAAGGTCAAAAATTAAGTCAAATTTGTTGTACAGTACCTCTCACAACACACACTGTTTCAAAACAGAAATTTTCAAAGGAGCTCAATCACAAACCTCCCATAGCTAAAGAATACGGACATGATGGCAGAGAACACTGACGTTAATGTGAAAGCTAAGAGACAGAGCATGGACGAGCCTGCTGACTGTAAGTCATGCAGTAACTGAAAGTATAAGCCAGTATTTATAATGGAAGCTTAGTGAAATATTCTCTTTTAACAGTTTGTGGTCTGTTCTTCTCCAATGCTGAGAACCTGTCTGTGCCAATTAGAGAAGCTAGTATTTTAGATGAAACTGATATATTTTATGTGCTGCAAAATGTTATGCCATTAAGTAACTAATATATAAGCTCAGATTGTTGTTCTGTTTGATAAATGAGTGTAAATATGATGAAAAAGCATTATTTTGTTGTACAACAATTTCCACATACAATATAAATGAAAACCAAAGTGATGATAGAAACAGTTTTTATATTTTGTCTAGTATTTAACCGCTATAAATAAAGTCTTCTGTCATGCTACACTGAGTTGAATTGCTCATGTACAATTTATTTTAACACTTAAAAATTGGTAAAACACAGTATTTTATGTTTTTGACCAAACCTATTTCTTATGTAATCGACATTGTACAACTGTTGAGTCACGATTAATACCATAAGATCATGCCAATGTAAAATTTTTCCCTGTCTATTCTTCTTTTCTAGTCATTTCCAAACACACACCAAAGCCAAAAACAGAAGAGAGTACATTAGATGATTCAGGTGAGTGAATGTGTATCTTAACTCCTTTTTTTGCATTTTTTGAAAGGCATGTTAAAAACATTATTGAAACACTGTAACAATTTGCATTCATTAATATATATTTAATAAACAATTTTCACACAGTGTTTTCACCAAACCACCAACTAGAGAGACCCAGAGTAGCATGGGATGAGACATCTTCTGATAAGTGTGAGTATTCAATTGAGCGAACACTTCACTTAAAGTTACAGTCTGCTATTTATTTAGTGAAAAGTGACCTGAATCAATGTTTGAGCATAACCAGTGCATAACCAGCCAGTGTTCAAAACTCTCACCTTACTTTAGCCCGATTTACAATAGTTATTTTAGAATCATCTTTTCTAATTTGAGTGGTACAGGTAGGTTTTTGCTGGAAATTACGTCACGTCTGTAACCATAAAGAAGTTGTACCATAGAAATTGTATAACAATATACAATTAAATTTCCTATTTGGGTCGTATATATTTCAAGACTATAATCTGTGACTGCGAAGTACAGTAAATATCCACACTGGTGTGCTGATAGACATATATTCACCACAATATTCATAGACATATTCACCACAAAACAAGGAGCCACAGAGATGTACTTGAGAGGCGAGAAGCTCCGGTTGGAATCCTGTGTAACTACAGATTTAGTGTAGCCCATATTTCCAACAGCATTAGCTTTTAGTAACAGTCCACAGATATTTGAATTCTGAACCACCGCAATAAATACCTACAATATATCAACGTAATAAAAATGTGCCAGGACCTTGTTTTTTTTTTTTTTTTAATGAGACCATGGTTGAAATAATATAAGTAACTCCAACTCAAGGTTTGGAAACAAAGAGGCAAAATGTATGGACTGCAGCTTTACTAAACTTAGTATAAAGTGTTGCTTATCATCATTAACAATAAAAGCTGCCAGTGATCCTTGAAACTACACCTCAGGGTTTTATGCATTAGATGAATCACTGTTAAATAAAGACCAAAACTGTAATCTGAATGCTTTCCTTCACAGCACCTAAAAGAAACTCTATGATCTCCATCAGTTCATTGGACTCAGGATATGATTCAAGTAGAGACACACGCCTTTTTTCCATCTCTGAATGATGAATATAATAAACAGAATCCTTTATCCATGAATTGGTTTGTGATTCAGTCCGAATTATTTGAAAATATCACTTACACACTAAAAATTTTCAGAGCAGTAATAAAGTGCATTACCCTGTATATATATCCATGATATGATATGAATATCCCTGAATTTTACCAATGATCAGCTAAGCATTATAGGCCTGTAATTTTGGGAATGTTATTAAAGTTGTAAAGAGCATAAACTACCACACATTTCACACATATTGTCATTTATTTGACTAAAGTCAAGTCTTAGCTCTTGAAAATGATGTCATGTGATATTCATCCAGTAGACCAAAAAGGAATATGTGCTATGATACATATCTAAAAAAGTGCATACAAGCATCTAAAGTGAAACACTGCTAGAGAGTGCTGAGTGTCACACAGATACCTTTATGTTGTAAAGAACTTTTACCTGTTGTTTAACTTATTTATTTATTTTTTTGTTTTTTAATGCAAGTATGATTTTGAACAGCTTGTGTATTTTATACAGTACTTTAGAATGAAATGCATTTTTAATGCATGTTTAAGTTTGACTGGAAGTCAAAAATTATTTTCAGTGTAAAAGTCTTGACTATAATGTAAAAAATAAACACTATATACTAAACTTGCTTGTGTGACTGATTTGAGCGTTGTCAAATCCACATAACACACATTCCATTATTCAGAACTAAATGTCACGAGTGAAGCCAGTGGAGAAATAAGTGACACACAAAACTACATGAACAGCCCGAACAGATCAAATTAAATGTATTATTTTAACCTGCAGCTAAATGCTGTGGCGCCCAGGAAGCAGTTGGGGGAATGGTGCCTTACTCAAGGGTCTCACAGTTGTGGTATTGAAGGTGGAGAGAGCCTACACCCACAATCCCTGCTGGACTCGAACCCACGACTACAAGTCCAACTCCCTATCCATTAGGCAATTTGCCTACCCCATACTTTTAGTTCCAGCAGAGCTAGAACAACTACGATCAGCACAAACCTATGGTAAATTCGATCTCAGAAGCACTTATAATCTGGTGGGAATAAAGAAGGGCGATGAGTGGAAGACAGCATTTGTGACACCCACGGGGCACTATGAATATCAGGTTATGCCATATGGGCTCGCCAACTCACCAGCTATCGTTCAAAATTTCATGAATGAAATTTTCCGGGACATGTTAAACCATTTTGTGATTATTTCCATCGATGATATACTGGTATATTCACCCAATGCAACACACACATGCAGCTTGATATCTGTGGGTTTTCAGTTTAGGGCATATTTCCAACATCATAGAGTATTAGCTTTTAGTAACAGTCCACAGATATTTGAATTCTGAACCAATGGTGCCTTACTCAAGGGTCTCACAGTTGTGGTATTGAAGGTGGAGAGAGCCTACACCCACAATCCCTGCTGGACTCGAACCCACGACTACAAGTCCAACTCCCTATTCATTAGGCAACCCCATCCTTTCTGTAGGAGACTCCTCCTTTCATGAATAATTCAAAAGAAAACAATGTGTTTGCCTTTCATTAATCATGAGAAAATAAGTCCCTCACAGAATATTGAATAGATTGCAAACATTTGCTCTACATGGGTACATTTACTGCAGTGAATATGTAGATTCAGGCTACTGATAACACATTTGTAAAGCATACAGACTTGCACTGCATGCATCCTATTGGTCTAATATTGGTCCACTGAGGGGATGTACTGTCATAAGATAAATACATTTGTTTTTGCATTAATTTGCATTTCCTTTTAACTTGTTACTTGACTGAGTCAACACACTTTTTTTCAGAGTGAGCTGAATTTGTGCATTAAAATCCAGGTAAGACATTTATTACCTTATTTACCAGATTATGGCAATCTGTTTTAACATTTAATCTTTAAACCACACTAATATCTATTTCCATATCACTAGTACTTAGTTTTTAGATAGGCTACTAGTATCTTTTCCATTAAGTACTAGTACTTATTCTTTAACTGCTAATGCTTATTCTTTAAGTTAAGTTACTAGTACTTGTTCATTAGATACTAGCACTTAATCAATAGATAATAGTACTTGATTATTAGATACTAGTGCTTATTATTAGGTACTAGTACTTATTCAGTAGATACTAGTACTTATTTATTAGGCACTATTACATATTCATTAGATCTAAGAGCTTATTGATCAAATACTTGTACTTATGTATTAGATACTTGTATGTATTTATCCAATTATTTACAAAAGCATGACTGTTTTTATTGTCATGTCAATAAAATAAATATTTAGAATGGTTTCAAATAATGTCTTATTCTCGAAAAAATATTGTAAGCTGTTTCCATAAGGGAAACATTCATCTTCTGAACTAAATTTTCATCTTCAATTCCTTGGATGGAAACCTGATTTATGTCAACCTTTCTTGTTAACTGTTTACAATGAAAGCACAAGGAAAGATTACTGTACAAACCTGTTGTCCAACAAAAGCCAAACGTTTGAAATAACTTGTGATCTAACATGGTTTCATTAAAAAGAATGAGGCAGAAATCATGATATTTTATGATTAAGGCTGTCAGTTGGCATTGGATTTTAAATATACAGTACTTTATTCTTATAAAAATACCGAGTAGGGGGAGGCTGCAGACTTGGAGCAAGGCAGATCTACGGCCCAGGCAGTTTCACGGCCCAGGCAGTTTTAAGC
>JAUCMS010000145.1:14197227-14212351 GCA_032357445.1 Enteromius radiatus | reverse complement strand
AATATATTAACTCATAATTATGAGAAAGTTTCTCATTATTATGACATACTAAGTCATTATTATGAGAAAGTTTCTCATTATTATGACTTACAAATTTTTTTTTTTTCTCACAGTGGCGGAAACGGGCTTCCATACTAACATGTCCAAAACTGTATGACATTTTTCTTCTGCAGAACATAAAAGAAGATATTTAAATAAAATTGAAATGTCTTAATTTTATTAAAATTTAAATATCAGTCACTGTTTTTCAACAATGTAAGTAAGTAGTAACCAAAACACACTTCTCATCTTTCTTGAGTGAACTAATCATTCTGGGGTGCGTTTCCCAAAAGCATGGCTAGTCTACTATGGTCGCAAGTTTCATTGTTACCAGCACAGTTCAAAGATTCAGTGTTTCCCGAAAGCATAGTTTAAAAACGAACGTTCGCAATCAACGTCACAAACGTACGTGGTTAGAACTACAGCTTTGGACCTGTGGTTAGCAGCATAGTTTCTTGTTAGTAAGATGGGCTTTAATAAATATGCGATTGGGCACGAGAAGCAAACTAAGATGCTTTACTGTCTTTATCTTACATTCTATCTAAATATAAAATGCGTTTTAATTATGTATTTTTGCACGTCCATTCTAAACGCTATTTTTGAAAAGTGCGCATGTGCACAAATGATCAAGGGAACACCGGAGTATGACGTAGGAGGGAACGCGCGATGATTCAAAGATCAAATAAAGTAAAATGACAGTGAACAAAAATAGTAAATTAGTCAATATGTGTCATGTTCAATGAAGCAGCATCTTGGAGATCTCTAATCAGTTAAATAGCATAAGTTATTCCTCCACCACATGCGAGTGACGTCATTAAAAATGTCCCTATGTTGTTGAACTAATGTGGTCCAAACGACGGAGATGCGACCGTGTTCGGGAAACAGTCGTGTGTAGATAGTTCGTTTCCAAAACAATGCATCGTACTATGATGGTTAATCAGCGAGTTACATCGTGCGACAAACGCACCCCTGGTTGGTGATATAATCATAATATTTGCAATCTGTTTGCACACTGAATATTTGTGAATATTTACTGTATAAAGTGCCCTTAATATTGGCAATAAAAGGATCATATTTTGTTTTTGGGAGCCCACAAGAGGCTGACATGCATGCAAAGTCAAAAAAATACTTTCATTGTCTTATAATATGCATTTACTTTTACCTTATTTGCTTGTTTAACGATTCATTTTTTCAAACCCCTCCTAATCTACACTGATTTGTCCGATCTCATTTTCATTTAATGCCTTATGAAGCAGTGTCTGAGCTCAATGCTACTTTATGTACAACATTACCAGGGAAACCTTTATTTTTAACGCGCCAAAAGCGGCACGTAGTGGTAAAGAATGAATTAGCATTTTCATTCAGAACAAGGCAATAAGATCAAGTGGCAATATACGAATATTTCATGTTGTCAATATGAAACGGCTTGGGATTCGTTTTAAAAATGACTCGTTTCAATGATTCAGAGTCGACTCTATCTTTTGAGAGACAATGGCTTTATAAACGGTGCATCTTTGCAGAATGTTTTTATTAACTTTTTATTGTTACCCACTGTCTGGTAATTTTTAAACATCTATAATAGGTGCACTTTCAAATCTTACGTGTACCTTAATGCTATTATTTTGCTGCCTTGTAAGGAGTATTTTCCTTTATAAAATGCAAATCCACAGGTATATCTGTTTATTTGTTTTGTTTGAAGCCAAAAGAGAATGTTTGAGTGATGTCATGTTCAGAATATCAACGCAGCTATGCCATCTGTTTACATATGCAATATTCACACTCCTGAGGACAATTATGTGTCTTCTCTGAAGTGCTTCCAGCACTTAGTCAAAGATCACGTTGTAATATTAGAAAGACAAGTTTTCTGTTATTTTCCACTCTCATGTTGAGGAGAATTTGATTCAACACAAGCATAAACCAAGCAAGATTGTATTAGCCGAGTGAGAAAAAATAAGCTCTTTGTCATTGTCTGTTACTCTGTCCCAGGAGGATGGCAAGGTGGTGGATGGCAGTCTGCTGGGTGATGCCAATGGGGTGGAGCCTGGCACAGGCCGACAGAAGGAGAGCGGCAAATGGCAGAGGCCTCGATTCACACGGAAAGCCCTCATGAGGTGCTGCCTGGTCAAATGGATCATCGCCAGCACCAGTCCCAAAGAGCAAGGTGAGACGGAGAAGTGGTGGAAAGGGCACAGGAGGGAATGCGGTTTTAGGAAGGCCTGGTGATGAGGAATGTCTGCATATTTGACGGTCCAGTTCCCTCAGAGCAGCCTGGGACTGTACGTCTTGTTCATAATGAAGATTGTCTGTAATGGACTCTCCTGCTCATCTGGGCACTTAACAGTTGGAATTGTGATTGTGAATGTTTGTTTTATATTCAGGCTGCTGCTTAAATGGCTTGAAAATGGCTTTTATTACCTGCTGAGCTGTTTGAAATGAGCTTTAGCTTGAGGTGCGGTTAATGGAGATATATGACACACTGGACGCATGCTGTACGAAAAAAATAACATAAATTGCAGTCAGGTGTTTATTCGAGGATTTTAAAATTAAATATCTGCACAATGCACATCCTTTTTGTTACTAGATAATGTGAAGTGTTAGCACAGTTTTGAACTTCTTTATTGGCGGTTGCAATGAGTGTTTGAAAATACTTTTGTTTGACTGTTAAAAATTCCCAGTGTCCAACAAAATTGAAAACTGTCAGGCACAATGTTAGATGAATATGGCTTCTGACAAAGCACGTTTGCAATTGCGCTCCCCCTGCTGTATATGGCTAAGATATAAGAGGTCAACTGAGAAAAATGGAGTGAAAGAAATTGAAAGTGGTTTCACAAACTCAAATGAAAAGTCAAATGATGGCTTTCAGTGATGAACAAACCAGAATTTTTTCTATTGTTCATTAGAAATCGCCCCTTCCAGTGAGCTAATAACTCGAGAACTGCTGCAACTGTGAAATCAACAACCATATCAATCTGATTTGTGAACAAATAATTCAGGGAGGCATTTCCTAAAAGCTTTGTGAGCCAAAAATATCATAGAAACCAATGTCACTAGTGGTCTCTGAGATGCTTACGATGCTTTTGGGAAACGTAGACCAGACTTTTTGTGGTACCAAAGATTCAAAAAATCCAAAAGAAAGATTCCTTCACAAATTATTATTTGTCTCATGAACTGTTACTGTATGAACATGCTGAGGAGAGCTGGGTCTGATGTGAAGATTTTTTATTTTGTATTGTAAATCACACAGAGCTTAAGACTTCTGAGTCAAATGAAGCACTTTAGCAAAAACATCTATTTTTGCTCAACAGCATATGCAAAAACATGCCATATACATACTGGACATGCTTCTAAATCACAGCAAATCCATCAGTAAATGTATCCCAGAGAAGCTCGTAACAACAGATGCTGGGTCTTGACCTCGAGAGGGTGACATTGATCAAATAGACCTCGGCAGAAGTTTCTGTTGATCGTGGCACAGGGAACAGAGTCAGGTTAATGCAGTTTTGATCGATCTGTGTTGTCACTCTCTTCACGTAAGCTAGCCCTCTGTGAGTCATTAATGAGATTGTATCAAAATAGAGGTTAAAATCGTCATCTAGAAAGTACTGCTTGTCCAAACTTTGTTTGTTTTTTATAAGCACTGTCAGCACTGAATGCATGACATTCGTCTTTAGTCTCTACGGTAATACTGTCAGTTCAGATGTATTACATTTCAGGATAGCTACAATAATTTAGAACTGATTTTTATGAGTGACAATAGGATTTGTATGTATAAAATGTATTTAAATATCTGTTTAATGAGAACATAATGTCTAATAATGACTTTAGTGCACCTCTTTTATGTTTTATAGTGTGTTTTTTTACTTGAAAAATTGCAAAAACAGTTATATGAGATAATATTGTAAAAAACCTTGTATTCCAAATGTAAGGAAAATATGGTATTCATTATCAAATGTAAGACTTTTTTAGAAAATGATATAAATGCATTAGTGTATTTTATTTATTTATGTTATCTTTTATTTTATTATTATTCCAGGTGGCATCCAACAATGTCCAAATGTTAAAAGGATGCAATGATGATCAGAATGCTCAGCTGGTGCCGTCTAGTGGTTATATGGGGAAACAAATTGGTCTAACGCATTAGCTGCATTTAGTCATGTTGCATGCACGATATTAGAAGGCAGAATGCTTTTATGAATGTTTATAAATTTTTAATTAGTTGATTTTCAACCAAGTAGCTGTGTCATTATGCTATATTGATTTAATTGTTTTTTTCACTCTCAAGATTGCCGAATGAGCTCAGAGATTTACCTTTAAGAGCGTTGAAAGAGACACTGAAACAGTTTGTGGCACCATTAAAAGAATGTGGCATTCTAGGCAGGATCAGGAAATCAGAGATTGGCTTGCAAATGGGGAAATTAGAGAGGGCTATAGGAAGAGTGAAAGAAGAGACGAAGGATAAGAAGTGTCTCAGATTTAGGCTAGTGGCCCTATATATTTACAGTGACCCTAAAAGCTAGTTTGATGCTTATACCATGACTTAAAAGATGTGTGGATGTCAATTCATTAGACAATTAAACAGTTTAATATTAATGCA
The DNA here is from genome assembly GCA_032357445.1 of Enteromius radiatus. Classification (NCBI taxonomy): domain Eukaryota; kingdom Metazoa; phylum Chordata; class Actinopteri; order Cypriniformes; family Cyprinidae; genus Enteromius; species Enteromius radiatus. The sequence goes on along the minus strand of JAUCMS010000145.1, from coordinate 14,207,718 downwards.
AGATTCAAGATTGTTTGCCTTAAAAGCTATTTTAAATCTTTATATTGTCTATATGTAATGAATGATGAGCGTTTACAGTTTAAAGTGTTCACATTATGGAAGAGGTTTGAGGTTTGCTGTACAGACCTATGCAACTTATATAATTTCACTAAATACTTTAAAAGATAGACATGTAGATGTTTGTGAAAGATGTTTTCTCTGCTTTGCAGGGAATTAAATTCTACCATATTTATTTAATTAAATACTAAGCATGCAACAATACATAGGTTATTATAACTGTAAAAATTGCAAATAAGTTCTTTGTAATGTTTGCGTAGACTATCCAAAGATGCTTATAATTTCAGTATCTGGCAACGTGGATGCTGCACCCACACCCTGCTTTACTCACAACACTTTAAAGCCTCACTCACTTCACCAGCATCTCGCAGCCATCATCTTCATACCATAAACATTCTTGCACATTGTCTAAAATACATGCAGTACATGTATGAGGTGTTTTAAACAGCAAACATTAGTAATTCAAGGAACAAATTGTATTTTTAAACATTAAAACTTTACTAAGGTCTAGACCTCTATGACCTCATGACTGGCTATGCGCCTGGTTCAAATACTGTACATAAATAAAAACAGTTCTTTCTAAAAAACAGTATCCTTTCCGTGTCCTTATTAAAGGAACTGTTCCCTTAAAAAATGAAAATTAGCTGATACCCAGAGGGTATTTGTTTCTTCATCGGAACAGATTTGTAGAAGTTTAGCATTACGTTATTTGCCCACAAATGGATGCTCTGCAGTTGAATGGGTGCCGAATGAATGCAGTCAGTTAACTTCCTGTAAAATGTTTGTCCACAATATTGCTTTAAAAAGTTCTTATCTGACTCAAGAGAGAAATATGCACCGACTAAGCACCATTTACAAGTGAAAACAGTTCTGAACAACCATGTTTATGGATTCTGATGTGAGAGGACAACAGGATATGTATGTGTGATGACCAGAGGTGAGTTTAAAATTAAAACGCCAAATTGAAGGATTCATTTTTTTGGATTACTTGTGGATTATTGAGATGTTATTTCAGCTGTGACTCTGATGGTACCCATTCACTGTACAGGATTCAAAATTTCTCCAAATCTGTTCCAATGAAGAAACAAACGTATCCACACCTTGGATGATAGGTGAGTAAATATTCAGGAAATACACATTTTTGGGTAATCTGTTCCTTTAATGAAGAGATTATTATTTGATGTATTGTGACTATATGCATCCTGTGAAATTTGAGCATTCTACTTGTCATTCTCTTTTCCTCTCTCTCTCACTCTCTCTCTCTGATCAGTGCTACTTCCTGTTCGTAGCTTTAATTCTTAGGCAGTCAGGGATATGTTCTGATATATACAGCTCTGTGAGGACTCTGAGGATCTCTCTCTAACTGTTTGGTTTGGATTACTGTCCACGTCTGGATTGGGAGGTGTAATGTTATCCAGATAACAAATCAGCAGTGTGTTCTACATTGGGTCACATTGAGACTTTTCTACACTCAGCAGCAAAAACCTCCAGCTCTGGATCTGAGGAAGTCGGTATGGTTTTGTCGATTCTTTGAGAGAGAAATTGATCAAGTCTAATTTGACAATCACAGCAGCCTAAAACTCCTCATCTGAATATTCATGAGTAAATTTACATTTTACTGACTTAAAACTTGTGATCTGGAAACTCTTTCCTAACTGAGGAAGAAGTTTGAGGACAAAGTGCCTTTGAAGTGAAATTTTTAGAGATTGGTCTGTCTGCTGGTGAATGTTTAATGGACTTTTTCACAATAGTTTAATATTGACTGTTCAGTCAGCAGACGTTACTGAAGACATGGAGGACTGTAAGAATGAGTGTCAGAAGGAGTTGGCCAGTATGCTGAGCTGCTTTTTCGGCTTGGTCACCGGCTCTTTTGCCAAAGGTACTTACTTTGCATTGATCTTTTGCTCTGTCTCTTTCCATTCGTGATGATTGTACTCCTATACTGAGCTTTATGAAGTTTCTGCACAAGGGAAGTTTTGCTGTTTGGAAGACAAAACAACCACTTCTGTTCAGAACTGAGGAAGTGTTGCATCTGTATTTTTGTCATTTTGCCACTTCATTTTAAGGTGTTCTTGTTAAAGTACAGAGTAATATTAACTACATGTACTTTCTATAGGGTTAGGGTTTGGCTTAGGGTTACTTGCATAATTTATTATTATTATTATTATTATAGTAAGCATATATAATGTGTAACAAGAACACCTTATGGAATACTAAATGAAGTGGAACCAAAATGTATAAACATTCTGAAAATAAATACATTTAAGCAAATATTTTTTTTTTTTAGTTTTATAGTTGCAAAATAATTATAATTGCATAAAGCGACATAGTTTTCAATTAAATTATACTTAAAAATAAATTATTTAAAAAAAAAGTTATAAAATAAAACCATAATTATTTTTTTAATTTAAGACATTATTCGAAAAAAATATTTATTTATTTTAAAAAAAGTTTTTAATTTTATTTTTTCTGTACAGTTTTTACAGTTAAATTAAATGATAAAATCATAAAAAGCTGAATGTACTTTTAAAGTATTTGTTATGAATATTATATATATATATGTAGCTACATGAGATGAAATGAACACTTTATTTATGGCCAGACAAGTCGATAACAGCCCTCTGTGATGTTTTTATTTGCTGATGGTGCGATTGTTGAGATGCGCTGTGTAAAACTGAATGGCAGTTATTCTGTGATGTCGCAGTGTTACGCTGTCATTGTGACTATGTTTGTGTGTGTAACAGGAGCTCTTTAACTTTCACCATGTACCAAGACATTGTTCTGTGTCACTGCTGGTCAGAGGACAGATGTTCACTTTGTCCTGTCTTTTCCTTTGGCACCACTGAAACTTATTCACCCTCAACCTGTTCCTTTCTTCTGTGGAACATACAAATATATATTGGCATCATGTTCTTTTCCAAAGAAAAAAGAGAGTGACCATGATTGTCCAAAATGCCACATTTTCCACGGTACATGTAAAAAGGTTATATGTTAAAGGGCTCTCATGCTCTTTTACAAAGGGGGGGTAGGGGGGAGGGGGTGTGGTGTACTAGGACATATTCTCCTTCTTGGTGGTTCGGCACTTTTTTTTTCCTCACATCATTAGCATTATTAAAATACCTTTCTCCCCAGCCTGGTACAAATGGCTCAATTATTTCCGGATTTGATAAAGCCACGTCTTCCAAAAAACAAAAAGTGCTTTGATTGGTTAGCTGTCCAAGTGCATTGCAGCTATGCAGAATGATTTAAAGAGTATGGAATACCCAAGACGTGTCACTGGTATATGGCTGAATGGGGAAAAATGCAACACCAATATGGCCGTTCTATTGAACGAAGCCCCGCCTTCAAAGCAAAAGAGCCTATCACTAATCGTTAACAGTCATCACTCTGAGACGTGCGCTTAACACTGGCTGATCTCGCCTGAGAAATAAGCTTTTTAGTGCTATTTGTGTAAAATAAACAACATGATTGTTGTTGTCAGGTTTTGTTTGAGATTTGTGCAAACCGTTCTAGAGAATTTGATGTTTCCCCATTTAAATAGATAGAAGCTGTGCTTGGATGCCCGAGAGGCATTTTAAAAATGGCTGCCAAGTGAGTTGCTAAAAGCAAATTCATTCTCTGCCAGCGGGAGGCGCTGTCGGAGCGGTGGAGAGTAAGGTTTCCCTGGTAACGTTGTACACAAAGCAGCTTTATCAGGCATTACTTGCAAGAGGATATGACAATGACATCCAAATGTTTCTGAAGACAGTGGGTTTCTTTCAGAAAAACTGATATAAAAACACCCATAACGTGTGACTGAGTTTGAAACGTCCATTTGAATTTCCGTAGGCAGGAATTATTTTAAGGATATTTTAATGGGCCATTTTGTGATATCACAAATCCCAGAAAACAATGCTGTAGTCCAAACGCCCCATTTTTTAAAGCCGAAATATCTCCCTTTGGAGTGTCTTTGAGATTTGTAACGTTGTAGATCTTTTTCATGTCCAAACATAGCACTACACACTGACTAAAATTCAAAACGCATAATAGGACCCCTTTAAAAAAGCCCCCCCAACTTTATCCTTAATTTGCTTTTCTTTCTTATTAATTCTCCACCAAATGGCCTGCCTGTCCTCCGAGATCCGCTCTGAGCTTTCCAAACTCCCAGGAGCAGCCAATTAACTCAAGTCTGTGTGCACCTCTTGGTCTATTAGCTAAACATGATTGCCGTAAACTGTTCTTCACTGTGTGTGCTGATTTAAACCACAGAGACAGAGAGACTATTCCAATTCCATTTGCACGTTCGTATCAAGATGTGAACTCTGGGGTCACGAGGGAATGAATCCTTTCCAGGCCGTGACGGAATCTAGCTGGTTCTGCCCTGAGTTTAAGTTGAAAATCTGCAAAACACTGTGGGATGGTTTGGAACAAGGTAAAATGTGTGAAAATGGAATGCTGAATGCTATTATTGGAATGCTACTATCTTCATAAAATATCAGAAAAACCCCTCAGCAGAAAATGTTAGCCACACTTTACAAATCATCCACAGTCCTTGAGCTGTGCAAATGGTCTTGACCATGAGCATAAAAAAATGGCAAGATATCTACAAAAGTCTGTTTGAAATAGTCTCTTGACTGTTTTTTATTTATTTATTTCTGTGCGACAGGAAAAGAACTTACAGAGTCAGCAGGGGCAGTTCCGGTTAAGCAACAGAATATGATCATAAGTCTTGCTAACTAAGCATTTATATGTCCCTTAAATAGTCGGATCGACTCAATCGGTTGTCTCATGTTTCAGTGGCCTTCAGCCAGGTCAACCTACCAGGACACAGTGTATAACTGTCCTGCAGGTATCACAAGAGTCATTGATGCACTAGTGCCTCTCAGTGGACAGAGCAGTTCATTACACACCACTGATGCCAAGAGTTTTAATAGTTTGGGGTCGGTAAGAATAAGAAATTAATTTATTCATCAAGGATGCATTGAAATGATCAGAAGAGACAGTAAAATTGCTATTTCATATTGTTCTTTTGATTCATCACCAATCAAAGTGGTTTAACTGCAGGCAGGATCACTTGATTTTTTTTCCTCTATACTCATTCAAGAATAAGACATTATTCCAAACTATTCAAAATATTTATTTTATTTGTGTAGTGTGTACATTCACAATAAAAACAGTTGATTTTGTAAATAATTGGATTTGAGAGCGCATCACAAAAATTAAATGAAATTCTGCATGCAGGCTGCTACGTTTGTTTTCTTTCTTTCGTTCGTTTGTTAATTTATTATTTACCAAAAATATATATTTGGCACGTGGGCTTTTTTTTGTTTTTCTCTGTTTCTCTATCTATATCGTTTATAACAAAGTACAAAAACATGAAAACTTGTTATTTTTATGTAGGCCTATGTAATTCAATAATAGGCTGGGGTTTTTTTTTAATGCATGAAGAACAGACTATTTCCATATGATTTGCGCAGTTTAAGTTGAAAATCTGCAAAACACTGTGGGATGGTTTGGAACAAGGTAAAATGTGTGAAAATGGAATGCTGAATGCTATTATTGGGTCTTGTTATTATGCTTATTCTTCATAAAATATCGTAGGTAAAATAGTAGGTGAAACTATGTATGGAAACAGCTTAAGGCAATTTTTTGCAATACACCAAAACTTATGCGACCATTTGTTTTTTTAAGATGACATCATCAAGCACAATATTTTATCGGTAAAAGGCCAGTTGGATGGAAACAGGCTGAAGACAGCAAATTTTCGATGTTGTGTTTCACCCTTGTCTGCCTTTTAAACGTTACCTCATGTGTAATGTTACATTCTATTAGCCATTTTTGTTACTAATTAAGCACCTTATTACGTTCCCTAATCCTACCCAATACCTAAACTTAACAACTACATAATAACCAATAATAAGCAACAAATGAAGATTCTATTGAGATGAAAAGTCGTAGGTAATAGTAAATTAGTGTTCCCTATTCTTGTCACTTCAATAAATCGTTAAATCATCTTTTAAAATTTATTCAAAAAGAAAATTATTTTTATATCAGTGTTTTTGCTGTATTTTTATATAAATAAAGGCAGGTTAACTTGGTGAACAAAAATATCATGGGTATTATTGAGCTTTATATATTTAATTAATAATAGTTAAAATATACAAAACTATACAATTATAAAATTAATTTGTAATAAATAAGTATACCTTGATTTAATGAATTGCTAAAATAATTAAATACAAAATAATTGGCGGGCCCCCAGCAGTATCACTGTCCTTAGTTGTACATACTGTACTCTAAAAAAACCTATGCACTTTTTTAAAGATGCTTTGGTCTGTGCTCATCGCAGGGGTCTCGTGCACCTGTTTTATATGCTTATATTAATATTTCCACCTCTGTGAGGTGGTCTTGGTGTGAGAAGAAAAAATATTTCAAACATAGGCCACAGGAGAGAGAGTGTGTGTGCTGTGTTTTAAGTGAAAGGTCATTGTAGCGCTGGATCTTTGAAGTGTCTTTCTCTCACATGTATCTGTATCTGGATGTGTGACCCATAGTCACCAAACAGACTGCCCAATGTGATTTTTGAGACACACTCATACACGCACAGTCGTTACCGTCTGCGTTCTTGGAGAAAAACTGGTTCATGCTCATCGTGGTTAACACTTGAAACAGACCTGGTGTGGTTTCTGTAGCAGTCTATAATGGGGAGCGTGGTAACTACGCTCTCTTTAGAAGCGCGTCGGCGTTTCTCGAGACCCAGCTTCCTGGCTGACTGTCGTCACAGTACAGCACGCTATCATCGCTCAGGTAATGTTCATCAGTCTTTAGCTGTCTGTGTTTGGTCACTTTAATTTGCCATGCTCAGTTTGGCATAAGTTGGACACATTACAGCATTACTTTTACAGTGAAATTATTAGACAAATTCAAAAGATTTTGTTTTCAGGTGTTATTTATGTGTATAATACATCTTGGTTTCATATATTCCAGAATTTTTTTTTCCCTTCAGTTTCAAAGAGAAATGTCCACTGAGTGGTGTTAAAACACAGGTTCAATATGTAAGCCCTGGCACATTTTTATTATGCAGCAATTCAGAATCGAAATATCCATGAACTGTTGCTGAAAGTTAATGCTCTAGCATATTGGAAATATGCCCTACACCAAATCCAGCCCTAATCCTACTCGATAGTGTTAACAAATGCAAAACTGATACGAAAAAAAGGCATTTCTTGATGCAACCGTGCCATTTCAGCTTCCTTTTACACATATTTGAACAGGTTTTGTTGAACCGTAGTTTCACAGGGTTTGAACCAAGGGGCGTCTCAAGTACATCTCTGTACTACGGAGCTACCGAACAAACGGTCAACTATATTACATAGAACAAATATGCAGTGAAATACTGAATGTAGCGGATATGAAGTCAAGCAGAACATGCTGTACTTAATTTAAAGAAAATATGAATTTAATCTATTTTTGTTTTATTTTGAATATTTTCTTTGGAGCCAAACATTAAGAGAATTATTAATTAAGGAAAAATTCAGAATGTAAATTATGTCAAATATACACTTTTCACAAAAAGAAAAAAAAATACATATTATTTGTTAGCTACCAAAATTTGGGAAATAAATGTATAACCAGGCTGTCACATAAAAACTTTAATTTACTATTTTTAACTAATAATAAGTAATGCATTAGATAATCTATTAAAAATGGTCAGAAGTTAAACAGTAGCTATAGAACGGATCGATCTGACTAGCTTTCTGACTAGTAACAAATGGAAAGATACATTGAATCATATATGGCAGTTTATTCAGATTTTTATTAATGCTACATTTGGCTGTTTGTTGAATATCTTTGTTGATATCTTTTGTCATTGTGCTACTAATACATTTTATAAAAGCCATATGTGTCCCAATATCAGTTGTCTTGTGTACTTATGTCATATAGAATGAATTATTTGACAAAGCAGTCACAGTTAAGGTTAGGGACTAGTTTGGCGGTTTAATTAGCGTTTAGTATAGGGTCACCAGAGTTATTATATGTCGCTACAGCATGGAGAGTATTTTTTTAAATGTACACACACAATAAGCGCATTTTATTAAATGATTAAATGTACACAGTAGATAAAGACACTATATATTAAATTTGCCAGTCTGTGTATTAAAGTAATTGTACCATCAGTCATAATTCTCATAAATGCTTGTAAATTGAGTCTCATCTTGATCGAGGGTCTCATAGATCGACAGTCGCTCAGTAGCAGAGGGGATCAGGGTCTGGTACACGGGGCTTATCCTCTCACTGGGGTTTCCTTGAGACTGGTGCTCATCCTAAACACGAAAGAACCAATCAATTGTACAGACTCTTGCTTTGTTTATATGAGTATCTTTAAGGATAAAGCTGTATTTGCCTGTATGTTTTCTGGTTTGCTGTCTGGATTAAAAGTGTCGCCCACCTCCAGTGTGAATTTATCTGTTCAAAAGAGCATTACTATTTTCTGTGTTAAATTAATTAATCATTGTAGTTATTATAATCATTTAATTTACCTGTTTTTTGCCTCCATCTCTTGTATAATCCATGAAAACAATGAAACAAAAACACCATCACAGTAATAGCACAGATGCTATATAGCATATAACTGATCCATTCTGTAAATGAATTATAAAACTGATCAGCATATTTGAATATCGTACATTTGTTAGACACACAACATGTTAAAACAAGAAGTACTTCTGATACTGTACTGTTTCTAGATTTTTTATATTTTTATTGAAGCTATTCTCTTTGAATTATCTCAAATCATCAGGTTTCACACATATTTGCAGAGTTCATTATTGATTTGTCAATAATGTGTAAATAAAGTTTACGAAATTCTAAACAATTCTACTCTTCCGGTAATTTGTCATTAAAGTGTGATAAATTACCAAAACATGCGAAATACAAGCACACTTTTGTACTCCGCTGTATGTTTACTCTTCACATCTTCGCTGTATGCAAGTGTTATTTCTAAAGACTGGAGCTCTGAAAATACTGCAGAATGACTTTGAAGTATTTTGAACTGAGAATGCGTAAATATGAACATACGTGCTAGAAACAAAACTGGTCCAGATGAATTTGACATGTCAGATGCTGGTTCATCTGTGGCCCAAAACACTTGTGGAAAGGCAGCAGTCATGAAAAACAAGAATAAAATAAAGAGGGTAAACACAAATTAAACGCAAAGCTTTTCAAGTAATAATCACGCAAGCATGATTGGAGGACAACGGATTGCAAAAAACACTAGGATTTGGGTTCCTTTGGGTTAAATGTTCTAGATATTTAGCAATTTGCAATATATGCACTTATGTGGAAGTCTGCGATACAAGTCTTTTTCAATACGAGTCTATAAAATCGTTGATAAAGACAAGCGTGCATGTAACATTTCAAACTTACAGCTTAATTGGGAGACATTTCAATTTTATCAATAAAATCATTAATCGAGCAATAATAATGGCTACTCACTTTCTGCAGTAAGACATCTAAATAATGCTGACAAATGCCCCTTATTACTATAAGACAGAATGTATTTTCACTCTCGGGGAAAAAGAGATCCCGCCCAAATATAAAGAGCACTCCTTCGCACTTAACTCAGACAGAGACAGATACAAAGATAGTTTAGTTTGAAGACCACTGTCATGACTGCTTTTGGATGGCAGTCTCAAATAGAAATATGACAGTAAAAAGTTACTGCACCAAAAGTAATAGCGCACAAGTCACTGTATAAAAAAAACAAAGACAAAATATTGATCCTTTCCAAAAAGGTTTGTGCAGTAATGTGTCTTTTCCAACAGAGGGCACTGTAGGACATCTGAACTACAGTTGGCTTTTGTCATCAGGAAAACGGAGTGTTCAGTTAGCTATGATGCTGTTCATCTTTTTCTTAGGGACCAAAATAACTTAAAAATGAGACTTTCTCTCATAGCTCCTCTGGATCATCCAGATGGACCCTGGCAAACTTCAGACGGGCCCGGACATGGGCTGACTTAAGCAGGGGAACCTTCCGTACAATGCAAGATTTTAAACCATGACATCTTAGTATATTACTGAAAGTAGCCTTGGAAACGATGGTCCTAGCTCTCTTTACGGCATTGACCAGCTCCTCCCGTGTAGTTCTGGGCTGATTCTTTACCATTCTTAGCATCATTGATCCCCACAAGGTGAGATCTTCTGTGGGCCCCCAGTCCGAGGGACATTGATAGTCATCATTAGCCTCTTCCAATTTCTGGCAATTGCTCCAACATTTGTTCTTTTTTCACCAAGCTGCTTGGCAATTGCCCCGTAGCCCTTTCCAGCTTTGTGTAGGTCTACAATTTTGTCTCTTTTGACAGCTCTTTGATTACTACTAATTTAGAATCATGAGGAGAGTGTAGCTGGACTATTTAAAAGCAAAATAACAGGTCTTTGAGGGTCAGAAATCTGGCT